>PVJS01035160.1:5679-21269 GCA_004027185.1 Glis glis | reverse complement strand
TGTGTGTGGTACTGGGGATTGAACCCAGGGGCATTCTACCTCTGAGCTACACCCCCAGCCCTATTTTTTTTTTGTGTGTGTGTGGTACCGGGGATTGAACCCAGGGGCGTTCTACCTCCGCGCTACATCCCTGGCCCTATTTTTTTATACTTTATTTTGAAACCGGGTCTCACGAAGTTGCAGAGGGCCTCACTAGGTAGAGAGAGAGAGAGACAGGGAGAGAGAGAGAGAGAGAGAGAGAGCTGAGGCCGGCCGCCAACCCCAATCCTCCGGTCTCCGCCTCCTAAAGTACTGGGATTACAAGCGTGCGCCACCATGCCCGGCTCCTATTTTTTTATTCTTTATTTTGAAACTGGGTCTCACTAAGTTGCAGAGGCCTCACTAAGCAGCCGAGGCTGGCCGTGAACCCGGATCCTCCGGTCTCAGCCTCCCAAGTACTGGCTGGGATTACAAGCGTGCGCCACCACGCCTGTCTTAGGTGTCGTTCTTTCGGGACATATTCCTAGAGCAATGTTTCTGGGCCAGGCACCACGCCAGGCCCTGGGGTGCCATGGCTTGCTGGTCGTTTGTCCATCCCCTCCCTCTTTCCAGACCCAGTTGCCTTCCTGCTCCAGGCCCTCAAGGTTGATGTGCGTGGACGCATCGCCCAGGCTACCGCGCCCTCTGCTTCCTGAAGGAGGGCCCAGGACCACCACAGTACAGCTGCTCTACAGAGCCGCAGCCGTCGCGGGCTCTGAGCCCCTCTTCCCTCTCCTCGTGCCTCCAGCTCTCAAAGCAGGAATGCTCTGATACCACTAAAGGCAAAAATGACTGTGATGTTTGGCCACTTTTCCATCCAGAGGTCGGAAATTCTAATTCTCTACAACCTGTCCAAGCAAGTCCCAGGGACAGCCCAACACGGGTGATGGGCTCTTTCTCACACTCTCTTACTGAGACGTCCACGGCTTCCTGAGCTATGTGTCTCTCTAGCTGCAAATCAGCCTGACTTGTCCAACCGCAGGTGCGTTCCTGGAGGTCTTTGGCTGCAGGAGGTGACAGACCCCCCTCACCCCGGTCCTGCCTCATCCGTCCTCACATGGCACCCAGAGTGAACTTTCTGAATTTCAAATCATGTCACTCCCCTGCTTGACACCTACCATGCTCCATTTTTCTGTTGCTGGAACAGAATGCCTGGGACTTGGGAGTTTATAAAGAACAGATTTATTTGGGCTCATGGCTCTGGAAGTTCAGGAGCTTGGCAACAGTGGGGGCTTTGTGCCGCATCGACTCATGGCCGAAAGCAGAAGGGCAAGCAGTCATGGGCGAAAAAGGGATGGGCTGAGCCCCACAATTGCTAACCCATCCCATGAAAAATGCCTTAATCCACGCACCAGGGCCCCACCCCCCAACCCAAACCCCTCCCACTAGGCCCCACCCCAACACCCAAACCCCTCCTGCTAGGCCCTGCCCCAAGACCCAAACCCCTCCTGCTAGGCCCCGCCCCAAGACCCAAACCCCTCCTGCTAGGCCCCGCCCCCAAGACTCAAACTCCTCCCGCTAGGCCCTGCCCCCAACACCACTGCCCTGAGGAATCAAGTTTCCAACACAAGAACTTTTGGGGGATACTCAAATTCTAGCAAAACCCTTCAGTGGCACACAGGTGTCGAGGTGAACAGTTGATTTGGTGGACAGGCCAGGGGCTCGGGTTCAAGTGGGGATAGACGAGCAAGGCCACCAGATGGCTGCGGTGCCGTGTTCTGGCTGTGCTGGCCTCTCGTGGGACAAAAAAGAGATTGGAAGGGAAGTATAATCCATTGTAATGTGGAAAAAATATACTTGTAAGAAGATCTAAGAGAACCATCTGGCAAATATAAGAACTAATAAGAGAAGTCAGCAAGGGTCAAGTGTGGTGACACACACCTGGAATCCCAGTACTTGGGAGGCTAAGACAGGAGGATTGTAGGTTCGAGGCCAGCCTCAGCAACTTAGCGAGACCCTCAGCACAGAGCCACAGGAGGCTGATAGTGGCTTGGTAAACCACGCCCAGCCTTAAGAGGCCACCCCACAGTTAAGCAGGTTCCCAAAGGAGGGGTGAGTCTTTCGCCAGGTCCAAAGGCAGGGGAGGAGCCTCTGGCTTGCTGGGCAAGGGGTGCTGCTCTGAGAAGAGAAGGCTGGGTGTGGATGCGGGTGAGAGGCTGGGCCAGAGGGAGGCTGCAGACTCTGAAGAGGAGAGCTGTGAGCAGGCCAGGTGGGGCCCAGTGTCACCCCCCCCACCTCAGGCCAGGCGTCCCCTCAATGCCAGGGGACGGCCAGCCCTGTCTGGATGCCATATGCCAATCCATGGAGTCGCTTCCTCCGGGAAGCCTCCCCGGTCCCGGGCCCCGCCCAGGGCCTCCCACACCACAGCTCTCCTCTGCCCTACACGGGGCTCATCTCCTGCCCAGCCGACGCCTGGGCCTCCCTGGGGTCGGGCAGCGGCCTTGTGCTTTGCCCACACCCAGCTCAGCCTGGCAGCGGCCCTCCACCAGTGCTGGCTGGAGAGACACCCGGAGCTGTTCTCCCTGCCCCTCCTTAATTCTGGGGTTAGCTGTGAAGTCCCAGGCCTCCATGGGGGCACCAGCAGCCTTTGGGAAGAGTTAGTCCCATCCCTCTGAAAGGCCACAACGGCCACCCAGCCCAGGGATCAGATTCCGCCCTGGCCAGGAGCCGGGCAGGCCGGGGAGGCCCACGGGAGCAGGATGTGCGACTCCCACGCACCAGGGTCTTTCCGCGGCTCAGAACACACCGTACCAGGTGCCGCCTTTGCTGAGTGCCACTTGCTTCTCGGGGCGGGCGCCCCCTCTCTGCTCACATCCTGTTTCCACCCCTCTGACAGAGCCGGGCCCCAGCCCTGCGCGCCCACCCGCCTCCGGCCTTTCCACGTCGCCTTCCCCCGGCGTGCTGTGACAGTCACAGGCTTCTTGTTTTTCGCCTCCTTGGTGGCTTGAGGAATCTGTTCCTGGGAGGACAGTCTCAAATGTACCCAACGTGGACCACAGCTGAGACAGACGAGGAGTGAGGAGCGAGGGAGAGAGAGGTCGGGGTCTAGAGTCCGGCTACCATCTTGTTGGCTGCAGGCGAGGCCTCGGCCAAGCGGAGCTTCCGCCTCACTGTCCAGTGGGAAGCCTGGGAGACCCCACAGTGGGGGTGAGAGCCCGCCCGGGGCCAGCAGCCTCACCACCGGGCGCACCTTGTGTCACACAGTGTCTGTCACTTTCCCTAATGGTCCCAGAAATCCATCCACACTAGAAAACGTGGGACAATAGACAAGAATGCCGAAGACTGTCAAGCATCGTCCAAAACTCTCGCCTTCACTGGGTTTTGGAGTGGCTTCCCATATAACGCGCGCCCTCCGTGCTGCGCTCGGCACAAAAAGGCAGGCAGAGAAACCCACGATTGAAAGGAAAGCCTGTGCTCCCAGTGTGTGGGCAGCTGAGATGGGGGGATTGCAGGTTCGAGACCAATCTTGGCAATTTAGCAAGACCCTTGGCACCTTAGCGGGACCCAGTCCCAAAATAAAAAATAAAAAGGGCTGGGGGTTTAGCATGGAGGTAGAATGCTCCTAGGCTCAATCCCCAGCACAAAGGAAGGAAGGAAGAAAGAAGGAAGGAAGGGAGGGAGGGAGGGAGGAAGGAAAGGCAGGCAAACCTTGGCCAGGTGTGGTGACACACCCTTGTAATTCCAGTAATCGGGAGGTGAAGACAGGAGGATCGCAGGTTCATGGCCGCCACAGCACCTTAGCAAGGCCCTCCATAACTTAGCAAGACCCTGTTTCCAAATAAAAAATAAAATAGGGCTGGGGGTGTAGCTCAGAGGTAGAATGTCCCTGGGTTCAATCCCCAGTACCCCCCCCCCACACACACACACACAAAGCCTGGAGGGAGATGTAGTGGCGCACACCTGTCATCCCAATACCTGGGAGGCTGAGACAGGAGGATCGCAGGTTCGTGGCCAGCCTCAGCAACCCTGTGAGGCCCTCTGCAACTTAGTGAGACCCTGTTTCAAAATAAAAAATAAAATAGGGCTGGGGGTGTAGCTCAGGGGTAGAATGCCCCTTCGTTCAATCCCCAGCCACACACACACACAGAGTAATGACTAATAATGACCATCTTCTCCTGTGCTTGTTGACCATTTGCATAACTTTGTTAAGGAAATGTCTATTCAAAACCTTCACCCGTGTGTGTGTGTGTGTGTGTGTGTGTGTGTGTGTGTGTGTGTTTTACTACCTCTGAGCTACACCCAGCCCTTTTTATTTTTTGTTTCAAAACAGGGTCTCGCTAGGTTCCTGAGGGTTTCACTAAGTTGCTGAGGCTGTCCTTGAACCTGCGATCCTCCTGTCTCAGCCTCCCACATGCTGTGATTACAGTCGTGCACCACCACACCCAGCTTATTAGTCATTATTAGTCATTAGGAAGATGCAGATCAAATCTAAATGAGGAACCATTTCACACACACTAAGATGGCCACAATAAAAAACAATAGCAAGGGTCGTCGAGGCTGTGGAAAAATTGGAAGCCTCATAAAATTGCTGGTGTATAAAACGGTACAGACAGTTGTGTTGGAAAACAGTTTAGTGGCTCCTCAAAAAGCTAAACATGGAATAGTCATGTGACCCAGCAATTTCACTCCTAGTTAGACCCAAGAAAATTATAAACCTATGTCCATATAAAAATTTGTACATCAATGTTCATTAACGGTATTATTCATAATAGCCCCAAAGTGGAAACTCCAATGCCCAGCAACTAATGAATAGATAAATAAAATGTGGCATATGCATATAGTACAATATCAAAAGGAATGAGGGTATATGCTGCTATATGCTACACCATGGACGAACCTTGAAATCATGCTGAGTGAGCCGGGCAGGGTGGCGCACACTTGTAACCCAGTACTTGGGAGGCTGAAACAGGAGGATCGCAGATTCAAGGCCAGCCTCAGCAAAATAAAAATTAAAATAGGACTGGAGGTATAGCTTGGAGGTAGACCACCTCTGGTTTGATCCTCAGTAGCAATTTTTTTTTTTTTATGGTACTGGGGATTGAACCCAGGGGCATTCTACCTCCGAGCTACAACCCTAGCCCTAGTTTTTATTCTTTATTTTGAAACAGGGTCTCACTAAGTTGCCAAGGGCCTCACTAAGTAGCTGAGGCTGGCCACGAACCTGGATCCTCCAGTCTCAGCCTCCCAAGTATTGGGATTACAAGCGTGCCCCACTACACGGGGCCTGAATGTACACTTTAAAAGAGTTAATTTTATGGTCTGTGAAATAGACCTCAGTTTTAAAAAAGAAGAGAAAAAATAGAAATTGTCTTACAATGTAACAAGACAAGTAACTCCATTAAAAATGAGTAAGCGATTTCAAATAATACCTAACAGGTTTTTGAATGCCAATAAGCACATAAGAAAATGCTAATCATCTTCTTATTAGTCATGAGATGCAAATGAAAGGCATAATGAGAAGGCTGAGCATAGTAAGTTTGAACTGTCAGACGCTGCGAGTGGGGACATGAAATGGTACAGCACTGTAGAAGTCAGTTTGGCAGTTTCTTAAGGAAAAATATATATATGTTAAGGAAAAAAAAATATATATATATATATTTGGTACTGGGCATTGAACCAAATATATATATATTATATAAAGGGAAAAAATATATATATATATTCGGCACTGGGCATTGAACCCAGGGGCATTCTACTTCCAATTTATACCCACAGGCTGAGACAGGAGGATCACAGGTTTGAGACCAGCCTCAATAATTTAGCAAGGCCCTCAGCAACTTAGCAAGACCCTGTTTCAAAATAAAATATAAAATAGGGCTGGAGGTGTAGCTTGGAGGTAGAATGCCCTGGAGTCAATCGCCAGTACCGCAAAAATAAAAATAAAAAGTTCAGTAAATAAAAAATAAAAATAAAAAGTTTATTTATTTATTTATTTATTTATTTATTTTGGTGCTGGGGATTGAACCCAGAGGCATTGTACCTCCAAGCTACAGCCCCAGTCCAATTTTATTTCTTATTTGGAAACAGGGTCTCACTAGGTTGCTGAGAGCCTTGCTAAGTTCCGGAGGCTGTCCTCAAATCTGCGATCCTCCTGACTCAGCCTCCCAAGTACTGGGATTACAAGCATGCACCACCACACCCGGCTATTTTTTTACCTTTGAAATAGGATCTCCCTGAGTTGCTGAATTCCTTAATAGGAACCAACAGCTGTACTCCCAAGTATAGCCTCCCAAGCACAAGCCTACAATCCCAATACTTGGGAGACGGAGACAAGAGGATCACAGGTTCAAGGACAGCCCCAGCAACTTAGCAAGACCCTGTTTAAAAATAAAAAGGGCTGGGGTGTAGCTCAGAGGTAGAATGACCCTGGGTTCAGTCTTCAGCACCACACACACACACACGCACGCACGCACGCATGCACGTACGCACGAACAAAACAAAAAACTGCAATACCTGTTGGGAAATATGGGGACAAAAGAAACGTGGTTCGACAGACCAGAACAGGCTTTATAAAGCCTGGGAGGGGGACTGACTGGGAAAGAGAGTCCAAGAGAGTCAGGAGCCCCCTTCCTTACAGACAAGGGGCTTTTATGGGGCAAGGAAGGGGGTACAGGAGTAGTTGTGGATGCCGCTGGTTGGTGGGCTAGTGACCAGGTCATCTCAGGGTAGGGTCATGGTCAGGGGACGTTTCTCTTTCTTTCGCACCTTTTCTTGGGTCCCTTTGTTCTCGGTCTCCTCCAGCCAGACCTCACAGTGCCCACAATACCAAGGTTGAAAAATAAAGATGAAAGAAACTTCTAGAGAGTAGAGCAAGAAAGCAACGGTTGAAAAAAAAAAGGAGAAAAAAGAAAAGGAAGCCGGGCATGGTGGAGCGCACACCTGTAATCCCAGTGCTTGGGAGGCTGAGACAGGAGGATCACAGGTTTGAGACCAGCCTCAATAATTTAGCAAGGCCCTCAGCAACTTAGCAAGACCCTGTTTCAAAATAAAATATAAAATAGGGCTGGAGGTGTAGCTTGGAGGTAGAATGCCCTGGAGTCAATCGTCAGTACCGCAAAAATAAAAATAAAAAGTTGAGGTGATTGACCATCTGCATAACAGAAGGGCAAAAAGACAGAAGAGGGAAAAGGAAATAATTCAAGAAAATCCCCAGAACTGAGAGAGAAGAATTTACAAATGAGGGCCCAGTGATGACCCAACTGAGTAAGGACAGCTCAGACGGAATCCCAGAAACATAGAGCCCTCTGGCAAGTCTGGGGGCTGGAGGGTGGGCGGTCTCAGACCCTTAACAAAGATCACAACAGCTTCAGACTTCCCAAAAATCCCTTTTCCCTTGAGACAGGGTCTCCCTGTACTGCCCAGCTGGCCTCAAACGCCCAGGTGCGGGGGATCCTCCTTCCTCTGCCCCCGGGCGGCTGGGACTAGCGGAGCGTGACCTGTGCCACGCTTGACGTCCCCAACACTACAGGAAAAGTATTTCCAACCGGTGTTTCTGTGCTTGGCTGCATTACCCAACATTTGAGGATCTCAAAAATGTTACCCCTGGTGGAAGCTTTCTCCTATGGCAATCAATGAAGACATACACCAGAAAGAGGAAGATGGGCGACCCAGACAGCACTGGGTGGAGAGGGGAGGAGTCCCTGTGTGTGTGTGTGTGTGTGTGTGTGTGTGTGTGTGTGGCGGAAAGTCTCAGGACGCCAGCTGAAACCAGCGCCACCATTTGCCCCGACCTCCTTCCTCAGCAGGTGGAGCTCTTACACCTACAGCCTCCGAGTCGTGAGGTTCTCAGCTGGCAAGAGGGTGGGCTGCATTTGTGACAAGAACATGACATACTAAACCAAGGAAGAGCTGAGGACTCATGTAGGGAAACAGAAAGTTACGCAAGGAAGTAGTCATCAAGTCTGTCCTGTCGGTAAGTGACGTTTCCATGTTGCTAACGATGTAAATGCTAAACAATGGTGTGACCAAGCAGACATAACTAAGCACTCTGGGAGAATAAGGGGGTGGAGGGGGAGGAAGGGAGAAGTCATCTCATGCCTGAAATGAAAAGTCAGGCATGGCAATACCAGGGCATTGTGTGGAGACCTGGAGGTATAGACCCATAGGACCCACCAGGGTTGTCTACACTGGCTGGCCCCAGGAGGGGGAAGGCTGGGGGAGAGGGTTTCACAGCAAACTTTATAAAAATTATGCGCATGAGCCAGGTGCAGTGACGCACGCTTGTAATCTCAGTACTCGGGAGGCTGAGACAGGAGGATCACAGGCCAGCCTCAGCAACCTAGCAAGGCTCTCAGCAACGTAGTCAGAAACCTTTTTCAAAATTAAAAAAAAATTTAAAATAGGGTTGGGAGTGTAGCTCAGAGGTAGAACGCCCCTGGGGTTAATCCCCAGCACTGGAAAGTTAAGTAGATAAATAGATAAAAATAAACTGTGTACAGCTTATTTCATCTAAAATAAATGTTAGATTAAACTACAAGAAAGAAGAAAAATGTATATAGATATAAATATAGGAAGCCGGGCGTGGTGGCGCACGCTTGTAATCCCAGCACTTGGGAGGCTGAGACAGGAGGGTCTCAGGATCACGGCCAGCCTCAGCTACTTAGCGAGGCCCTCGGCAACTTAGTGAGACCCGGTTTCAAAATAAAGAATATCTCTCTCTCTCTCTCTCTCTCTCTCTCTCTCTCTCCCTGTTTCTCTCTCTCTATCTCTCTTTCTCTACCTAGTGAGGCCCTCCGCAACTTCGTGAGACCCGGTTTCAAAAATAAAGCATTAAAAAAAAAAATAGGGCCGGGGGTGTAGCGCGGAGGTAGAACGCCCCTGCGTTCAATCCCCGGTACCGCAAAAAAAAAAAGAATAAAAAATAGGGCTGGGGGTGTAGCCCGGATGTAGAATGCCCCTGGGTTCAAGCCCCATTACCGCCAAAAATAAATAAATAAATAAATATGGGGAAAAAAGACAATGATTCTCCAGGTTGTATAGATGATAATTTTTTCTTTATATTTTTCTTTATTTTTTATTTTTTGGGTACTGGGGATTGAACCCAGAGGGATTCTACCTCCAAGCTACACCCTCAGCCTGATTTTATTTATTTGGAAACAGGGTCTCACTAGGTTGCTGAGAGCCTTGCTAAGTTGCCGAGGCTGGCTTCGAACCTGGGATCCCCGTCTCAGCCTCTCAAGTACTGGGATTACAGCCATGCACCGCCGTGCCCAGCTCTGCTGAGCTGTTGAACTCTGGTTCCTTGTTGTCTCCCTAGCTGCTTCACCTTTTTTTTTTTTTTTTTGGTACTGGAGAATTGAATCCAGGGCATTCTACCTCCGAGCTACACCCCTGCCCTTTTTACTTTGATTTTGTCTTTTTTTTTTTTTTGAAACAGGGTCTTGCTAAGCTGCTGAGGCTGGCCTTGAACCTCCTGTCTCAGCCTCCCCCGTACTGGGGTTACAGGTGTGCGTCACCATGCCCGGCTTCCATCACTGTTTTGAAAGTCATTGGGCACACAGTGGGCTCTCAGTAAATCCCCGCTGACGGTCCCTCCGCCGTGCCCCCTTTGCTAGGCACCACGGCAAGTGTGAATTATTGCAGTCGGTGCACACCGCTGGGGGAACAGCTGGCTCCTTCCTTTGACCTAGCGTCCTGGCTGCATCTAGAAGAGCGCACCTGCCCTCCAAGCAGGAAGGCGGGTGGGGAGGGAGAAGGAGCGAATCACAGCTTCTGCCTGGTTACCTCTGCAGTCTGTGGTCTCCCGGCCCCATGAACACACCCTCGTCACCTCCCTGCAGCCTGTGACTCTCCCAGTGGCCCCAAGGACTGCCCCTCGCCCACCAACGACTCTACCCACCCACCCCGGCTGTGGTCGTCTGAGCCACTTCCTCTCATTTAGTCAAAGGACTTGATGCAGACCAAGGCGGTTTGTGGAGTTAGAGGAGCCTTCCAGCAGCCCAGGACAGCCTGGGAGGAGCCGGCTTCCCAGCAGGTAGCTCAGCCCTGCCCCCTGCTGCGCCACACTGGAGCTGCAGGCCAGGCGGCCGGCTGGAAGTTTCTGGACTCAGCCAGAGCAACAGCCTCCAGACATTTATTTTGAAAAGTTTTTAGAATTTTTGTTTTTGTGACATTGGGGATTGAACCCAGGGGCATTCTACCTCCAAGCTACACTCCCAGCCCTATTTTTTATTTTATTTTATTTTTATTTATTTTTTTGGTACTGAGGATTGAACCCAGGGGCATTCTACCTCTGAGCTATACCCCAAGTACTGAGATTACAGGCGTGCACAACTGCGACCGGATCGTAGCCATTTTATTTTGAGACAGGGTCTCACTAACCTGCCCAAGCTGGCCTTGGACTTGCGATCCTTCTGCCTCAGCCTCTGGAATCACTGGGATTACAGGTGTGCACCACCATGCCTGGCTAAAAAGTTTTTTCTTAAACTGGGTTCGCGGCCAGCCTCAGCTACTTAGTGACGCCTTCCACAACTTTGTGAGACCCTGTTTCAAAATAAAGAATAAAAAAATAGGGCTGGGGGTGGAGCTCGGAGGTAGAATGCCCCTGGGTTCAATCCCTAGTACCGCAAAAAAAAAAAAAAAAAAAAAAAACTGGGTTCTCTGCAGAGCTCTCCGTGTTATGGGTTGGATTGTGTCCCCCCTCCCCATTCATATGTTGAAGATCTAATTCCCAGCATTTCAGAATGTGAACTTATTTAGAGTGTCATTGATATGACTAAGATGATGTCATAGTGGTGTAGGATGGGCCCTGATCCATTAAGACCGATGTCCTTATGAAAAGGGGGTATTAGAGAAAGACACTCACACAGGGAACATGGAGGCAGAGATCGGGGTGATGTATCCACAAGCCAAGGAATACCAAATATTGGCAGTAATCACAGAGCCTGCAATATTCTCCCTTACTGTAGTCATAAAACCAGTCCGGCTATGTGGAGTGTGTGTGTGTGTGTGTGTGTGTGTGTGTGTGTGTGTGTGTGAGAGAGAGAGAGAGAGAGAGAGAGAGATTGGGAACTGAGAGAGAGTGAGAGAGACTGGGAACTGAACCCAGGAGAATTTTTAATTTGAAACAGGGCTTCACCAAGTTGCTGAGGCTGGCCTCGAAACTGTGATCCTCCTGTCTCAGCCTCCCAAGTCCTGGGATGACAGGATCATCACCCCCAGCTCGTGCCCGCTCGCTGGCCTCTGCCGTCCGGCCTTCAGAGCCGCGTGGTCGGGGATTCCTGTTGTTTAAGCCACTGTCTCTGGTGCTTGTTAAGCAATTGATTATTACCCAACTAACACACCCCATCCAGGACACTTTTTTTTTTTTTGCGGTACCGGGGATTGAACCCAGGGGCGTTCTACCTCCGCGCTACACCCCCGGCCCTATTTTTTATACTTTATTTTGAAACCGGGTCTCACGAAGTTGTGGAGGGCCTCACTAAGTAGAGAGAGAGAGAGAGAGAGAGAGAGAGAGAGAGATAGCTGAGGCTGGCCGCGAACCCGGATCCTCCGGTCTCCGCCTCCCAAAGTACTGGGATTACAAGCGTGCGCCACCACGCCTGGCTTCAGGACACTCTTTTAGGGTAGAGTCCAGAGCGTTTTCTAGCATACGTATTATGAGATTTGAGATTTCCTCAAAACCTTTGCCTGGAATTCGCACAGGGAAATGGAAAACACATCGGATCCCAGTGGACCGAGGCTTTGAGTCCGGCCAGGAACAAGCCGTGTGACTCGGGGTAGATCCCGACCTTTATCATCACATCACTTATAAAACGAAAGCTCTGCACTTGATGACCTCTAAAGTACCTTCCTTTAGTCCACCATATTTGTCCAAATAGTGGCTTCAGCTCTACCTAGGAAAACACAAACTGAACACACACCTACCCCAAAGACTTAAGCCCAAACAAGCAGAGGTCTGAAAAACTCCACGTGGCCGTCCAGGCGCCCCCCCCATGGGCTCAGAGGGAGGGAGGGCAGCAAATACCCAAACTCGAGACCACCCAAACCCGCAGGCCGGGCTTCCTGTTTTGTTTATGGTCGGACACTGGTCAGGCTAACAAGGCCTGACTCGTGCTGCGGGCCAGTATTTCCCTCTTTCTTTCTCTTTGAACTGGGGATTGAACCCAGGGGCATTCTAGCTCAGTGATACACCCCTAGCCCTTTTCATTATTATTATTTTAAATTTTGAAATAGGGTCTCACTAAGTTGCTGAGGTTAGCCTCGAACCTGGGATCCTCCTGTCTCAGCCTCCCAAGTACTGGGATTACGGGTGTGCGCCACCACGCCCGGCTTCGCATGTTTTTGATTCATAAATCCTGGGAGCACGTTAGGCCTACCGAGTTCAGATAGTTCTGGTGTCTGACATGATGGAGTTTCTGAGCTGACAAAACTTGAAGATCAGCTCCTGAAACATCGGAATGCACGAGGTCGACCACTCTGACCTTGACCCCAAGTGTCTACGTAGTTTGCCACTTCTGTATCTTATGATGGAAAAGGAAGACTGACATTTTTTGTGGTACCAGGAATTGAACCCAGAGGCATTCTACCTCCGAGCTACATCCCCAGACCAATTTTGACTTCTTATTTGGAAACAGGGTTTCACTAGGTTGCTGAGAGCCTCACTAAAGACTGTGACATTTTAAAAGAGGAAATGAAGTCCCCAACTAGTGCTCTTTCTTCTTCTCCTGTCACCTGCACTTTTCACAAGTCCTGGTCTCCAGATGACGCCGGGTGACTGATGGCTTGCAGGCGAGGCTTGAAGTCTGCTTGATCCTTACGTTCTCATGGACCCTTGTGATCCCACTGAGCAAACAGCCGTCTACAGAAATACAGGATGTGGATAGGTGCGGTGGTGCATGCCCCGAAGCCCAGAACTTAGGAGGCTGAGACAGGAGGATCGCAGGCTTGAGGCCTCAGCAACCTAGTGAGACACTCAACAACTTAACAAGGTCGTGTTTCAAAATAAAAAATAAAAAGGGCTGGGCGTGGTGACGCACACTTGTAATCCCAGTACTTGGGAGGCTGAGACCAGAGGATCCAGGTTCGCAGCCAGCCTCAGCTACTTAGTGAGGCCCTCTGCAACTTAGTGAGACTGTTTCAAAATAAAGAATAAAGCCAGGTGTGGTGGCGCACACTTGTAATTCCAGTACTCGGGAGGCTGAGACCAAAGGATCTGGGTTCATGGCCAGCCTCAGCTACTTAGTGAGGCCCTCCGCAATTTAGTGAGACCCTGTTTCAAAATAAAGAATAAAAATAGGGCTGGGGGTGTATCTTGGAGATAAAATGCCCCTGGGTTCAATCCCCAGTAGTGCAAAAAAAGTATATAAAAAATATAGAGCTGGGAGTGGTGGCGCACGCTCGTAATCCTAGTACTTGGGAGGCTGAGACCGGAGGATCTGGGTTCATGGCCAGCCTTAGCTACTTAGTAAGACCCTGTCTCAAACTAAAGAACAAAAAATAGGGCTGGGGGTGTAGCCCGGGGGTAGAATGCCCCTGGGTTCAATTCCCGGTACTGCCAAAAATAAATACGTAAATAAATAAATAATAAAAATAAATAAAAAGGGTTGGGAGGTGGCAGGGCATGGTGGTGCATGCCTGTAATCCCAGTACTTGGTAGGCTGCAACAGGATTGCAGATTCGAGTCCAGCCTCAGCAATTTAGTGAGACCCTGTTTCAAACTAAAAAACTCCTATAATCCCAGTACTTGCGAGGCTGAGACAGGAGGATCGCAGGTTCAAAGACAGCCTCAGCAATTTAGCAAGGCTCTCCGCAACTTATTAAGACCCTGTTTCAAAATAGAAAAATAAGCCGGGCGTGGTGGCGCACACTTGTAATCCCAGTACTTTGGGAGGCAGAGACCGGAGGATCCAGGTTCGCGGCCAGCCTCAGCTCTCTCTCTCTCTACCCAGTGAGGCCCTCCGCAACTTCGTGAGACCCGGTTTCTAAATAAAGCATAAAAAAATAGGGCCGGGGGTGTAGCACGGAGGTAGAACACCCCTGGGTTCAATCCCTGGTACCGCAAAAAAAAAAATAAATAAGTAAATAAACCAGGCATGGTGGCACATGCTTGCAATCCCAGTACTTAGGAGGCTGAGACAGGATCACAGGTTCATGGCTAGCCTTAGCAACTTAGTGAGACCCTGTTTCAAAATAAAGTATAAAACAGGTCTGGGGGTGTAGCTCGGAGGTAGAATGCCCCTGGGTTCAATCCCTAATACCAAGAAAAAAATTTTTTTCAAGATGTCTCCCAAAGACACCCTCCCCCCGGCTTTATATTAAACCTTGTCACTGGGAGTGGTGCGCATCCCTACATTTTCAGGAGAAAAATGATGCCAATGTTCCAGATACTCATAAAAACAGCACTCAAAGGACCTGGCTATGCTACCGGATGGAACTGGGGAGAGTGGGTGTAAGCCACATAAAATTTAACAGATGCATAAAAACAAAGCCTATGATCCAAGCTTCAAAATAAGTCACCTGCTCCAGGGAAGGCGGCCAGCCCTGTATTTATGTGAAACGAGTCTTGGTTTTAAGCCAGGCTGCCGGCGGTGGCTTTGGAGAGGTCAAAGCAAGGTCAGCACCCTGGGTCTGCCGTCAGGTCCCGAGTGACCTTGAACAAGAAAACTGCTTAACCCCTGATGCAATTTCCTGATCTACGCGCAGGGCTCGGCGCACCTGCACAGGTTGTAGGATTAGACGAAATCAGGAAGCACAGCACCGGGCACAGCGAGCTCAGAAGTGACAGCTAGTGCTGACAGCTAGAGCTAGCGCAAGCCAGCAGTGTGGCAAGACTTCCGCGGGAAGCCTGCAGGATACAGAGCCACAGCGTGGGGCCCGGCCCATTCGTCTGTTTTATTACACTTAGCACTTAACACTTCCACCTCAGGGGCTAAAGCCAGCTCAGCCCGAGGCTGACGTCTGGGGTGGGGCCCAGGCTTGGGGAGTGTGCCAAGCTACCAGGTGCAGCCATGCCTGAGAACCAGGACGCCATGTTATTCTGAATGAAGAACAGGGGAAGTTACCTAACAGTCAGGCTGCTGCTGTAGGTTAAAAGTGGCTGCAGATACAACCCACCCGTGGCACTGACTTGGATCAAGGAGTGAGGGGGCTATGAGTCTATTGGGGAAATGGTATTATGAACTGCATTACTGGACACTGTGACGTTGCCATTTACCTTCTATGTTAATGATCCTGTTAGCATCTTTCCACACACTTGTAATCCAAGTACTTGGGAGGCCGAGACAGGAGGATTGCGGGTTTGAGGCTAGCCTCAGCCGTTTAGAGGCCCTCACCAACTTTGTGAAACCATTTCAAAATAAAAAATAAACTGCCTGTAATACCAGTACTTGGGAGACTGAGACAGGAGGATGACAGGTTCAAGGCCAGCCTCAGCAACTTAGTGAGATCCCAATTCAAAATAAAAAAGGGTTGGAGCCAGGCGTGGTGGCGCACGCTTGTAATCCCAGTACTTGGGAGGCCAAGACAAGAGGATCACAGGTTCGCGGCCAGCCTCAGCTACTTAGTGAGGCCCTCCGCAACTTAGTGAGACCCTGTTTCAAAATAAAGAATAAAAAAATAGGGCTGGGGGTGTA
>PVJS01035159.1:0-21169 GCA_004027185.1 Glis glis | reverse complement strand
TTAGCCAGGTATGGTGGCGCATGCTTGTAATCCCAGTACTTGGGAGGCTGAGACAGGAGGATCCAGGTTCGCGACCAGCCTCGGCTACTTAGTGAGGCCCTCTGCAACTTAGTGAGAGAGACCCTGTTTCAAAATTAAGAATAAAAAATAGGGCTGGGGGTGTAGCCCGGAGGTAGAATGCCCCTGGGTTCAATCCCCGGTACTGCCAAAAAAAAAAAAAAGAAGTTAATTCTTCAGAATCCTGGATTTACAGTGTATGCACTCATAAGTTCTGATTCTTTATTTGTCCTTTGCATCTGTTGAACCAATCAAATTCCCACTAACCCTTTGAAGAGCTCTGTGGTGGCTATTCTCCAGATAAGAGAAATGATGATGGAGAATACTATAATGAAACTGGCTTCTAAGATCTCAGTAGAAATAATGAGATCCTAAATTGGCAAGAGCCAGTGTTTAACACAGATATGAATATAGGTTTAATTAGTGCAATACTATTGCCCAGATAAACAGCCAGTGTTCTGACCTGCAGGAATATGTGATAATAGTTGACTGATTTGGGGATTCTTAAGAATGAAATAGTGAGTATCACACTAAGGTGATATTTGATATACTGTATATAGAAAGAAAGCTGATGGAGGATGTGAGAGACAGAAATCTAACTCAAGTGGGAATTCACTACTTCTTAACTATTTTTTGTATCCTGGTCTATTCACAGACCAAGAGCCTCTCCACATAGAGGGAAGAACCTGCGGCCATTTTAAAGCTACCATACTAATATGGTCCAACAGCTAGAGTGAGTTTATGAAATAAACTTATTGTGTATTTGGATCATACCTTGATGATTATAGTTTTATATATTGTTGTTAAAAAGCTACATAATTTAGGTTTGCACAGAATATGTAGAAAGTTATATTTGATAATTATATAAAGATTTTGCTTAACAAATCTTTGATTCATCAATGCTTTTTTTATTTTGCAGAATCTGCAATCTATTATAACACTGTTAAAGAGAATTAATTGTAGATAAATATTTTAACTAACATGAAGGGTCCATGATTTTTTTTTGGTATTGGGATTGAACCCAAGGGCATTCTACCTCTGAGCTATACCCCCCAGCCCTTTTTATTTTCTATTTTTGAAACAGGGTCTCGCGAAGTTGCTGAGGCTGGTCTTGAACCTGCAATCCTCTTCTCTCAGCCTCCCAAGTACTGGGACTACAGGCATGCACTACCACACCTGGCTGTCCATGACTTATGATGGTTTGAATTGACAATTTTTAAACATTATAATGATACATAACTTATTATTTCATTAATTACATGACATATTCAAGATTTTATTATAAAATATGCTTTGGGTTAGATGATTTTGCCCAACTGGAAGGTAATGTAAATGTTTTGATCATGTTTAAGGTAAATTAGGCTTAGCTATCATGTCCAGTACATTAGGTATATTGAATGCATTTTCTTTCTTTTTTTCTTTGTGGTACTGGGGATTGAACCCAGGGGCATTCTTCCTCTGAGCTACACCCCAGCCTATTTCATTCCTTATTTTGAAACAGGGTCTCACTAAGTTGATGCAAGTCACACTGAGTTGCTGAGGCTGGCCGCCAACCTGCGATCCTCCTGTCTCAGCCTCCCAAGTACTGGGATTACAAGCATGCACCACCATGCCCGGCTAGCAGTGCATTTTCAACTTGAGATATTTTCAGCTTGTGATAGGTATACCAGAACATACTCCCATCATAAGTCAAGAAGCATCAGTAATTCCTAGACAGATGGACAAATGGATGGGTGAAATGATGAAGAGATAGATATATAGATCTGAGCCAGTCAGAGTAGGCTAGTTCAGGTACAATAGGAATGGATAAGCTTAGTAACCAGAAGAATTCTCATATTGGTTCCCTGTCTAATGGAATGAGGGTAAATCTGGTAGGAAGGACTAAGTGGACATATATCCCCTCACCCTAACCAAGATAATTGCTATGATTTGGTTCTGAACTGTCCCCTAAAGGCCCAGGTGTTAAAGGCTTGGTCCCCAGAGTGGTGCTGTTGGGAGACAGTGGAACATTTAAGAAGTGGGGCCTAGTGGGAGATATTTGCAACATTGAAGGTATTCCCTCAAAGGGCATTAGGGGACCCCAGTCTCTTCTTTTCTCTCTTTAGCATCCTGGCCATGAGGTGAGCCATGAGGTGAGTGGCTTTGCTCCACCATGCATTCCCTGCTATGATGTGCTGCCTTGCTACAGTCCCAAAAGCAATGGGCAATCTGATGGTGGGTGGACTGAAACCTTGAAAACAAAGTAATGGAAAGCTAACGCAATAATAAGCAAAGAGCAATCCCAGATCTCTGAGGGGGTAAATGAAAAGATTAGTGCAACAACCCAAGATTTCAGAGATATGAGGATCAAGATTCCCACCATATCCCCATTTAACTTTTTTTTTTGGACTGGTGAAAAAAGAATATGGATGGTGAATAATGGATGATGAATAATGACAGTAAGTTAATATAACCCAGTTGGTAGTGATGTCACACATGTCTGATGTTTCAGGTGTACTATCTTTATTGGTACAAATTAGTAAATCAATAGTCCCTGGCACCTGTTACGCAGCTACTGACCTAGAAAATGCTTCCCCATCCCACCTCAATCAGAAAGCATAATAAATGTTTGTCTTCAGTGGTGGGAACATTGGCATAATGTTACTGTCTTGCCCCAAAGGCTATGCCAACCTTCCTGATCTTTCTCTCATAATATTATCTGGATGTTTCTTGATCAACAGAATATCATGCTCATTCATGCATTTTTTTCAATGCATCTCGAACATTCCTTTTGGGTGTGTTATTAGCTTCCTGCCTGGACTTTGACTGATATAAGTATCATGTTTTTTGAAATGTTCTAAATGTCAAGTAACAAATCAAGAAGAAGATAAAAGTTTAGGCCGACATTTTTAAAACAGCAGTTTAAACTATTATAATCCACGTACCAAACGAGTCTGAAAGAACTACATCCTTTTCAAGCAGAGATACTGGGGAAGGCTTGTTGAATGCTAAACGGTGGAAGCTGACTGAGGCATCACAAACAGATCCAGGGAACCCAATGCTCCACTGGTCTTCTTGAAGGCAATGAGAAGGGTCTAGCAAGGAGCTGTGTGGAATGACAGTGGACCCTCTGTGCCCTGGGAAAGAAACATAAGTATCATGATTTCTAGTTCACATTAGAAAACTTAAAAAGAAAAAACTTGGTCTATGATATATAGGTATTGTGACCAATAGTATTACCAATACAATGTAAAAGTCTTGGTACATTTGTTTTGTTTGTTTGTAGGAGGCAAGGAGACCTCAGACAGAGGCTCTGCAATGGACTCTTCCATCAGAGGGCTTTGCTGTGAATGTATCTAAAATGCAGGATCTAAAGCATAAGTAAGCATCAAGGCAAAAGATGGGAAGTAGAACAAGTAACTTGGTTAAGGTCACACAAGAATATTCAAGTGTAGGCAGCATAGATCCTATAGTCTTCATCAATGGGCTGCCAACTAACATTAACAATTTAAGTTGAATTAAGTAAACCAATAAAGGTTACACAAAGCTTGATATATCAGAAGCATCCAAATGTTTACCCTCATAAAAGACACAATTAGGAGACGGAAGTCATTGATTATACTTGAGAACTCGGTCCATGTGAATAATGAGATGAATGTTCTTTTATATTTCGGACTTTTCCAACAGTAACTCTGTCAATTGGCTCTCTCTTAAAAAGTATTTTAAGTAACACATATGCGCATTATTAACAATTTGTAAAGACAATAAATTCTAGACACCATGAATATTTGCAGAAAATGTAGCATACCCTGGACTTCAAATGCTAAAAAAGTTTAACTTTCAATGCATATTGAATTTTTTATAGAGTTAACATATTCTTTGAACAAATCCAAATTTGGAATTTAAATTGGAAAGAAAAGAGTTAATAGTAGGTTTGTCACTTATTCCTCTTTGAAGCTATTCTAGCAAGGGCATATCCAGTCTGTCTGGATTATAAAAATAAACCTGGAATTTATATGTCTATGGGGCATGACTGGTAGGAGAATTTGTGTAGTCATGAAAGTAGTTTCTTATGGGCGCAATGAACTGAGCATAAAATGAAGGAGTTCTAAAACTGAAATGGCTTCCTTTTGTGACCAATGTTCCCATATATATTGCTCAAAATTTACTGTTAATTCAAAATCAAAGTGCAAATGGACATATTTGGAGGTTGGCTCTGACAGTTTGAGGTTCTTCCTGAAAAGAATGTCTCATCTGTGGCTGATTCTTGCCTCTATTTTTTTTTTTTTTTAGTAAAGTTTGGTGCTGGCTAAGATCTGTGATGCTGGTGAATCTACTTTAACAATTCAACTCTGTGTTAACACAATGGATTTCCAATCACAATTGAAAAACCATATTACCTGTAAGTGAACCGTCCACATCAATCAGTGCTGCTTCATGCTCCCATCGAAAGCCAGCCTTATTAGGTGTGTGAAAATACTGGATGTCAACAAATTTTGTGCTCCAACCTCCACATCTGTCATTACAAACTCCAGTGATGGATGTCACTCCCAAAGCTACACAGTTGGGACGGTCAAAGTTCATGAAGTGTACAGAAGATACAGTCAAGCCTTCACTAAATGGGAGAACCAGGCCTTTCGATGTGCAAAATGCAGACCCCATTCCCAGTTCATCAAGATGACCAACAATTCTGGCATTTTTAATCATCGCTCCATTGGTTTCACCCCACCCTCCCACATAAGGAGCCAGGATCCTCTTGGTCTCAATTCCGGCCTCATAGTTATTCACCATCACAAAGTTATGGAACTGCAGGGCACCTCCATTGACCCACTCAGCTCCTTTTTGACAATTCCAAGTAGTGAGTGAATGAAAGATCGCAGGTAACGGCACTATAGAAGTGCAAGATCCTGTCTCCATAGGGAAATATTCTTCAAAGATCCACAGTCCAAACCAACCTTGAGAATGAACAGTATTATTAAAGAATTCTCCAAGAGGAACTCTTTTTTGGCAAACATTCCGGTCATAGGATGGTCCATCAGGGTGGTTGTTCATTCGGTACCAAAAGCCAAAGTGTGTGCCCCCAGCAGCTGCGTTGTGCCGTATGGTGTTGTTCGGGTTGGTGACCCAAAACGCAGCTGGGGTCACATCATCATTCAGAAGACTAGTACTTTGCTGCACAAACACTGCCAAGTTATATTGCAGAATATTGCCATGTTCAATACCGTCTTCTATAAAAAATGCTCCTCCCTTGATATCATAGATAATATTCCTCTCCACTAGAAGGTGATGGGTGTTATGGATAGTAACAGCTCTGTTATAGGTTTGGTGAATTGCACAGCCTCTTACATAAGATTTAAACTGTAAATCTCCAAGTAGATGCCAGTGTATTGGATAGCGTCCCAACCGGAAAGCCTGGCCAGCATGGAATATCTGTTGAGCCCAGAAATCAGAGCTATTTAGTAATCCACATAAACATAGAGCTTGCTTCACTCTTTTTTCTTGCTTAAAAATAATCTCCAATTTTATGGTAATTATTAATACATTAATATCTTTCAGAGTATTCATGTTTATCATTTGGAAGTGTTATTTTATTCTCAACCCACCTTGTTTTACACAATGTATAAAAGACCGTACTTGTTGGAAAGTGAATGAAGAAATGAATGAATGAGTGGATGAATGAATGAATGAACAAAAGCCATCTTTGACTCTTCTACATTTTCCCTGTGTCTACTACTAAACTTTTGTGTTTTGAAAAATAAAATGTCTTAAAAGACCTTTTTTCTCCTCTACTTTGGTTGATATATAATAGCAAGAAACACTGCTGAATGTTTGCCATGTGCCATATGTTGTACAGTGTTTTCACATGCACAATGACAGTCATTACCATAATCCTATGAAGTCTCCTCTGATCATTAGCTTCATTTTACAGGTAAAGAAACTGAAGTTCAGAAAGGCTGAGTAGTTTGTTCACAGTCACGAAGCTCCATTTAAAACCAAGTTGACCTGACTCTAGGGTAGGTACTCTTGCTAACCACTCTTCTGTGTGTTCTTTCAAATAGTCTATGATCTAATAATTGAATACAAAGAATGCTGATGTGTGTGTGTGTGTGTGTGTGTGTGTGTGTGTTTAACATAATCTCAAGGAAAGAAAGTATTAGATCATCTATTTATTTCCAGTCTCCACTAAAAACAGAAAAATAACCATTACTAATGTTACAGATTGAACCTGGCAATCTCATTCAGTTCATATCTCAGATGTCACAAGCATATAATATATAGGCCTTGACTCTGTCACTATCTAGGCAGTCTATGTGTGTCCAGGATGGGTTTCTGGATTTTGCAATCATTTCTTTCCTTCCTTCATTCCTTCCTTCGTTCCTTCGTTCCTTCGTTCCTTCCTTCTTCCACTGAATGTTTGATAAGACCTGTGCAAAACCCTGGTTATACAGACTGAATATGAATAAGATAAAGAGGCTCTCCTTAAATGTTAGTAGTAGCTCTCATATTTACTTATTTATTTTGTGCTCAACTTATAATCAATTGAGAATCTACTATATACCATGCACTGTTCTAGCTACAGAAGAATCAGCAGAGAAACAGACAAAAATCTCCAAAATAATTCAGTTTATGTTGTGGAGGGAGAGATTGAAAATAAAATAGATATCGAGTGCTGTGTGCATGTATGCCTCTATCACTCCAGACTTTATCATGATGTATGATTACAATGTACCAATAAAATTTAAAAAATTGAAAAAATGTAGTATAAAAATAGATATCATGAGTTGGAGTAAATAAAGGAAAGCAGAGGTTTGGGCAGCAATTTCAAATGAAGGTTGTGAGATAAAATATGAGAAGTGACCTGACTGAAATGGAAACAAGAACCATGCAAGTATTTGGTGGAGGAGCATTCCAAGGAGAGCGGAGAGCAAGTGCAAAGAAGCTAAGACAGGAATGTGCTCGACATGGTCACACAGGAGGCCCATGTGGCCAGCATGACATGAGATGGGGCAGAGTCATAGGAGGCAAAGTCAGAGAGCGGCCAGGGGTCAGGTCATGTGAGTCCTGTGGGAAGGACTTGAACTTTCTGTATTAGATGTAACATGAAGCTATTGAGAGGTATTGAATAGGAGTGTAAAAAGGTCTGATGTATGCTTTTAAAATTTTACTTTGGCTGCAATGTGGAGACTCTGTTGAGCAAGGGTGGAAGCAAGAAAACAAGTTAGTAGAAAATCACATCATCCAGGTGAGAGGTGATGGTGATGGTGGCTTGGGTTTGGGAACAGGTGGAGGTGGAGGAAAGAGAGTGGACTCCAGATACAGTATTTTGTGGATGAGAACATAGAATTTGCTGATGAAGTTGTTATGTGGTGTGAGAAAAATGGAGAAACACAATTTTGACATAATCGAATGGGTGAATAATTGGATGTATTAAAATTGTTCACTTCTCTGTCTTTCCTATCAGATTATAAGTAGAGTATGTCAAACAGCAAGAGCTCAATACATATTCATTGCAGGGACAACTGTAATTTCACAATAACACCTCCTACCTCTACATACTCTATTCTTCCAGTTACCATGTTAGCACCAGGTAAAGGAGCATGGAACATAATGCAGCCTCCAAACTGGTCACTTCCTAGTTCTTCTCCAAACTTTCCTTGAAGACATGTCTGTGTTGCAAATTCACCTTTAAAAATATTTTTAGGCATCATAAAAGAAAGACCATGTTGCAATACTTTTATTATATGAAGAAAAATTTCCCCTCATGCCTAATTGTATCTTTTTATTCACATATTATTTCAGTCTCATCCTGGAAAATAATTATATGCATTCGCACCATCTCCTCTTCTAGATGGTAAGAAAAGACCTTGTCTTGTCCACTTTTGCATGCCCTTAAGTACTTACTAAAGTATTTTAGAGAAAAGATTAAATAAATATTTGAATGGTTGAGTAAATACTGGTAAAGGTATTCTGATTTATTGTCAAAGCTTTCCCCACAAATTTGGGACTAACATAATTAATGCAATCTTATGCTTAGATAGCACTAGAATATGTGTTATGTTACTTAAATCTTAAAATCATAGCAAGTAGGCAGGATAGGAAATATCATTTTAAATAGCTTAAAACTACGTTTCATGTACACTATGAGACTTGATGCAGATGAACTTGAATCATATCAAGGGCATTTGACATCAAATCCAATGACCTTTATCCTATATTTCCCATTGAAGACAAGGCTATTATCTAAGCTGTATTTGTTATTATTTAACTACTTATAGGATTTGAATGATATTAATGATTACATAAAATATTTAAGAGGTGTATAAGATACTCTTTCCTTTCTACTACATATAAATGTCATGCAGATTCACAAATACCCAGTTTTGTTCTACTGGGTATGGAGGGGCTTGCCCTAACTCATTTCTTTGAAGTTAGGCACAGCCATGCATATAGTTCCGGCCAAGGACACCTCAATAGAAGAGACAGGCATCCTTCAGGACCAAAGCAATTAATTGTTGGTGCTCCACTTCCTAGGCATCTCATCTCCTGCCTCAGATTATGGAAGCCCATGCTGAGATGGAGCCTCCATCAGCCTGGATCCTGGAATGATTATAATGAACCAAGCCTCCCCATTGACCCATATTGGACAAGACACATATATCATGAATGAGAAATAAACCTTTATCATTTTAAATCACTGAGATTCAGGGCTTATTTACTAATAGAGCATAACCTAGTCCAGTGGCTCTTACCTGGGGATGATTTTTCTTTCAGAGAACATTTTTGCAATATCTGGAAAAACTTTCGGTTGACATTGTTGTGGGGAATGTTACTAGAATTTAATCACTAGAAGCCAGGTATGTTGCCAAACATCCTACAATGCACAGGACACAGCCCCGGGCAAAGAACGACTGGACCAACATCTCCAAAGTGCTGAAGTTGACAAACTCTGGTCTTGCCTATTCTCACAGACTCAGATCTATAGATTTACCTCTTTATCTTTCCATCTGTCCATTATCTGCCTGGGAATTGTTAGTTAAAATATCTATCTATAATGAATCCACTCTCACATATACTGATCTAATGGACTGCAGATTTTGGAAAAGAGGAAGAGCATTGATAAATAGAAGATTTGCTAAACAGATCATCATGAGATACAGTTTTCTACATTTTCTTTCTTTTTTTGTGTGTGGAACTGGGGATTGAACCCAGGGGCATTCTACCTCTGAGCTACACTCCCAGGCCTATTTTTATTCTTTATTTTAAAACAGGGTCTCACTAAGTTGCAGAGGGTCTCACTAAGTAGCTGAGGCTGGCCACGAACCCAGATCCTCTGGTCTCAGCCTCCCAAGTACTGGGATTACATGCATGCACCACCATACCCAGTAAGTTTTCTACATTTTCTTAGTAAATTTAAATGATATGGCTTCTTGGTGACATGTAAATCTGTAATTATCAAGGCCTAATCTAAACACATAATAAGAAATCATAAGAATAGAAAGGAACTTTATCAACAGAATTCAAGCACACTTATTTTTCCCATTAGTGTCAAAATTAACTTTTTTCATCAATATATTGCAAAACACTTTTAGAATACTACTTAAAAACACTTTTCCAAATTTCCACACTTAATATTTACAAGGCAGATTTGCAAGTTGAAATGGAAATAATGCATTTCAATGTAAACCAATTAAATTTTGAAAATGTGTAGCGTGATTATACCAGTCACATGATAGCTGCCAAAATTACCTGTGTCAAACCCATCAGGACATGCTGGAATTTTTTCATTCCACTCCACATTATCAGATCCTCTTATTAAGATATTTCTAGTAAGAATTCCAACTTCTGCCCTTGCTTCAAACAGAGTTCCATCAGGGAGCGTGACAGTGATTCCCAAGTGTGTGTAATTCAGTGGATTAGTTAGTGTTATGTTTATGCCATCAGCAGACACAGATGCAATGGTCCTTTTTTCATTCTCTTGTTGACTGTGTCTGTAAAATTTTTAACAAAAAGACTTTCAATGTTAATATGAACCTGTATGACATATTTATTTGGCATATTTATTTGACACCATTTGAATACTTCATTTGCAAACTAAGGAAATTTTTTTATGTCATGCAATATTCTGAAGAGGAATTCTAATATGGTATTTTACTCTTTCTTAGGAAAACTGAATAGGTTTTACAGATCTATTTCAATTAAATTAAATATTTTACAAGTATTAGATTTGTTCACAGAAACTGTACAAGCTTCTAAAAAGTTTTAAAAAGAAATGTTTAGGTAAAACTTTAAGGATCAGCCAGGCACAGTGGTGCACACCTATCATCCCAGTACTTGAAAGGCTGAGACAGGAGGATCACCAGTTTGAGGACAGCCCTAGTAATTTAGCAAGACCCTGTTTCAAAATGAAAAAGGACTGTGGGTGTATCCCAGAGGTAAAATTCCCCTGGGTTCCATCCCCAGTACCAAAACAACAACAACAACAACAACAACAAACTTTAAGGATCTACTCAGTTTCTCAACTGAAGATGATTTTATACCCCCCAGCAATGCCTTGATACATTTTTTGTTGTCACAACTAAAGGGTGCCTTTGGCATCTAGTAGGTAGAGGCCAGGGAGGTTTCTAAGCATCCTATAATATTCAGGATGCCCCACTCAACAAAGATTATCTAGTACAAAATGTCCATCATGCCAAATTTGAGAAACCCTTACAAAGAAAAGTCATTGGAAGTTCCTGAGAAGAGAAAAGAAATAATTGAGTTGAAGCTTATTTCTACCATTCTTCCAATATACTCAAATTTCCAGCCACAATAGAAGGGACTTGAAAATTCTATAATGTACATAGTCACATGTTTAGTCATTCAACAAATATTTATTGAGTGTCTACCCTACCTTAATAAGCACAGAGCTAAGCACTGGGTATACCAGGTAGACAAGTACTCCTGATTTTGAGAGAAGTCTGTCAATACCTGATTGTATATTATCTACTAAAGTCTGATTAGTGCTATGAACAGAGGCAAGCTTAGGGGAGTTACCCGTGTCTTCTTGACTTTCCCTTTTGACTCTTTTCCCCCTTGCAAATCCTTCTCATCCTTTAAATCCCAGCTCAAATGATAGTGCCACATGTGAAATAGATTAAAAGTCTACTCTCACCTTTCCCAACCCTTCTGGGTCCCCCGTGCACTCTGCATAATGTGTTGTTGGTGCTCAGGGCAACCGCACTGCCTTTCTGTAAGAATCTACTTCTCTGTCCCCTCTACTGGCCTGGCTGCTCCTCTGAGCGAGACCCACTGAACCATTTCATATGCTGAGCCCTTAGTACAGTACATGTCACAACTTAATAACAGCTTTTGACTGATCAGATTCATTAATGCAGAATGAATTCATGTGGGAAAAAGAGTGGGAAAAGAGCCTCAATATGAGGATGACATAATATTCCAGGTGTGAGGGACTGAGGGTCCAAATTAAACCAGGAGCAAGAAAAGCTGATAGAGGAGACACTACAGGGACAGAGCCAAAGAATTGGTGATGTGTGGGAAGTGAAGAACAATGGTAGTTGGGAGGTCACTGGGAAAGTTTCTGTGAAGAAAAAATTAAACTTTAAGGTTTAAAGGGCAAAAGAAAAAAAGGATAGTAAGGATAAAATAATTGAAATGGGCATGTAATATTTGACCAGTTTAATATTTTTTAAAAATAAAAGATAGCCAGGTGTGGTGGCGCACGCTTGTAATCCCAGTACTTTGGGAGGTGGAGACGGGAGAATCCGGGTTCGCGGCCAGCCTCAGCTTGCTCGCGAGCTCTCTCTCTCTCTCTCTCTCTACCTAGTGAGGCCCTCTGCAACTTCGTGAGACCCGGTTTCAAAATAAAGCAGAAAAAAATAGGGCTGGGGGTGTAGCGCGGAGGTAGAACACCCCTGGGTTCAATCCCTGGTACCACAAAAATAAATAAATAAATAAATAAATAAATAAATAAATAAATAAAAAATAAAAGATAACAATAAAAGAAGTTAGAGGATACAGGTCAACAAAGTTGTTTTTCAAGACAGTGGATGGTCAGAGAAACCTAGAATCCCAAAGGACCCAGGGAGGGAATTGTGGAGGAAGAGGAGAGGGAGAGGGAGAGACAAGGATGATTCAATGATACGAGGTCTCACAGGTGGTGTGGGAAAGGGGTTTAGTTTGGTCTGCCTTGGATCCAGATGATACAGCAATTGCTTTAGAAAAGAGAGTTCTAAAAGGCATTTTTCTATGTTGTATGCACCTAAAACATATTTCCTTCCTTTGTAGTAATATCTAATGCTTGTAAAACACTTACTTTGAGCCACATTCTACTGTAAGTGCTTTGCACATATTACCTAATTGATCCTAACAATAATTCTGTGAGATAGATACTGATCACATTGCAATTCTAATGAAGCCCAGATAGATGAAATAATATGGCCACAGGGCTGGTAAGCAGTATTATTGGGAATGGACACAGACCGGCTGACTTGAGAAGTCATTTTCTTAACCCCTGGCTTTACAAATTCAGATAGGATTCACTGATGAAATAGTGAACAAGTTATATTTGGTGGAAACTCCTTAATTTCTGTTTCTTAAAACAAAATAGCTCTATGCTAAATTAAAGACTTTTATTTCATACAGAAAGATTATAAATGAGGATTTTTTTCTAATCTATTAATGAGACCTGTGATTTTCATGCTTTTATATTTTGCCATTATGCAATTAAAATTTCTTCCAAGGGCAGGAAAAAAAAGGGCAGTTACAAAGCTAAGTATATGTTTAATTCTTCCTAACATCTGCAAGTCTATTTTTAACTTGGAAAATGGCAAACTTGGAATGCCGTCTTGAATTTTAATTTTAAATTGCATCATGCCCTTAACATAAATCACTATTGGCTTCTTGATAAGCATAACCATCTCCAATCCTAGTATGACCCATAATTCTAACAATAAAGCAAAAATAAGGCTCATCTTGTCCCCACTCCCTGTTTTATTTGGGGTAGATATATTAGTGTTTTCCCTTTTATTTCTTATTTACTAAAATACATAACTCAACAAAATTAAGAGTCATCAGCAGTTTGAATTTTTAAATGTCAGGCATCTAAAAGGTCATGTTAACCACTACTCTTTCTTAATGATTTATTTCCTTTTACTCAATCGCTGCTAACAATTTTGTTCCATGAGAACCACTGGGAAGACTGTAAGATAAGAAGGGTTTACTAGCTGCTTTTAACCATATTTGTTGGTGACCTCAAACAAAGAAGCTCATTTACATTTTTGCATTTATGAAGGTACTTAATTAAAACTCAAAGTCAGAGGATTTCAAATGACTTTTAATAGCAGAATGCTTTATTTAAAATTAAATCTTACCTGGGAACCTAACCAGGTAAGACAAAATGTTTTAGTAGTACATATTTATTTTATAAGTTCAGATCTGTATTTTTTTCTTATTGTAAATCCAGTCACTGAAATGTCAGCATGCTAGTGATCCACCCAATGTTAACATTTGGCACACATGTTTACTAGATGATTCATATTTAAATCAAATAGTGTGGACCTTCTGAAGCCTCCCTTTTTTACACAGTTAAAAACAAATCTCTGTTCTAAATTAAAACTCATACCTGTGTCCTGTGCTGGCAATTACAATGTTATCTCCTGCCTTCCACGTCACTGCTTCTTGTAAAATCAAAGTCTGTTCCCCTGCCTTTGCAGTCTGAGCCAAGCGCGTCCAGACCACAGGAGTAGGCAGACCTGGAGCCAACATGCAAACAAAACATTTATTCAGATGTGCTTTGTAGATTACTGAGACTTGATGCATTTTAATCTTTCCCTGGATTAAATCAACTTTGCAAAGGTTCTTTTCTACCTTAGGATTTCATACCTATCTCAAAAAACAAATATGAAGAATGCTTACTTCAGAAAGGAATGCTTTCGTTTTTTAATGTACACTTCTACAAAATTAAAAAAGTCCTCTGCCATGATGTACTCCATTTATAACAATCTTCTTTATAGAAAAAATATAAATGTAATGTGCTCATATTGACAAAATAGGCAGAGACTTATTATCTTGTCATCGTTGACAGGAACTGCTTAAACTGATAATCTAGAGGTAAATGATATATGTCAACTTCTAAGAAAGTATAGTAGTGCTTATGTTTAGGATATTTATGATCACAATAGGGTATACTGTTCATGACATTCTAAATTTATAAAAAGGCATAGATTATTGAAATACAGAAGATTTCAATATGAGATTCACTTCATACTTCCTTTAAATAATGGTACTTGGAGACCTCAAACATGATTGAAGTCATTTTTTTTTCTTTTCTTCTTTTTGGTACTGGGTATTTAACCCAAGGTCATTCTACCACTGAGTTACACTCTCAGCCCTTTTTCTTTTTTATTCTGAAACAGGGTCTCACTAAGTTGCTTAGTTGCTGAGGCTGGCCTTGAACCTATGATCCTCTTATCTCAGCCTCCCAAGTATTAGGATTACAGGTGTGTGCCACTGTACCCGGCTTCAAAATCATTTACTTGTTGATAATTTCTGCAATGCAGCTACAGAAAAGGGCAACTATAAATTTATTGATATAATTTACAAATAATCCATTTCTGGATACAAATGTAAGAAATTACAATCTCCTGTTTCCAGATTCAGTGCCTTTCCATATATGTATATATATATACATATATATACATATATATATACATATATATATATATATGAACGAAATAGTCATCATGTACTGTGCTAAATGCAAAATGAGACAAAAGGTGCTTGAAAGTATTTGGAAAGGGGTAAAAGAAAGTCCGTAGAGGTGGCCCACACCGAAAAGCGACCTTGGTTCTGAGTTTTGATAGTAGATAGGACTGGCCAGGGTAGGGAGAAGAAAGAGAGAGGGGAAAAGAGAGGGTGTGTACAGACACAAGAAGCCTGGCTAGCTTTCAGTAGGCCAGTCTCTGCCTTAATACCGTGCAGATCCAGGATTCCCTCTCGCACGGCCAGTGTTTTGGCACCATACACAGGGAGCTCGGGAGATCGCAAATGGCCGTGCAAGGTGATGACCGCCTTGTGTTGGAAAGGGGATGCTTCTGTCCCGATCTGCAAGACATTTCACCAGCTTCATTCAGAAAATTAAAACTCGATATCCACAATTCTTTTTTATTTTTTCATTATTGATTATTAAACCTGTTGGAACTCTACCTCTGAGCTACACCCACAGCCATTTTTATTTTATTTTATTTTTTAATTTTGAGACAGGGTCTTAATCAGCGGCCCATCCTGGCCTCGAGCTTGCTATCCTCCTGCCTCAGCCTCCCAAGTCACTGAAATTACAAGTGTGTGCCACTGCACCTGGCTTTAATATCCACAATTCTGATTATGCAAAAGTAAATTTTTTATACTGATATAGGAAAACTAAGCAAAGATAAGATTAGGCAACATTGGCATAATCAACTCTCCATTTTACACACTGTTTTTTTTTAAAGAAAGAGATTAATAATGATCATATGTCATGTTCTCTTGCATACCTGAAGAAGGCCTCCATCAGTAATTAGAATGTTTTCTGCCTGAAGTTCAATGTCAGCTTCATCAAATATTAGAGTTCCACCTGTGAACCATACAATTTTTAAACATATCATAAGAAAAAGTATCATTCAAAGTTACCTATGAAATTGTAAATTAAAATTTCATTTTGTCTCTGTCCTGCTATCTCTATGCATACCACTTTGCTTCTACTCTTTCATAACATAAAAGTATATAAACTTCAGATAAGACAGAAAAACAATTCTAGAACAGATTAGTTTCCCTTAACAATTTGCTACTTTAAATGTTATTAAATAGTGCAGTTACACAAATGAATTCTCTAAATATAGGTCTTCAAAACATAAAATAAGAATAAAACCAAAATGAAGGAAAAGCACGTTTATAGAAAACATTATAAGGCTAACATCAGCTCTCAATTTTTACCCACTAATTTGCACTAGCAATAGCTCTAGCTTGATTAGCATTACTAAGAATATACAGAGGTGCATTTTTATGAGATTGATATAAATTTGTAGACAGTAAACATTTACTTGTCTAAAGACCTAATACTTAATAACTTCACATAATTATTATCCCAGAAGTTTAAAATATTAAAATCACAAAATTTGAGCAGCTAGAACCATTATGGCAAAATTTATGTACTAAAGCCCCAAGCACTTTACTCTTATCACTTAATGTTGCTTTTACATATAATTGTAATATTTGTGTATTTGTGGTTATTTCTAGTAGGAAGAGAGTTGTGGGTTCCTTTTTTTTTTTTTTTTTTTTAGTAGGAAGAGAATTCAAGGAGCAGAGAGAATCCCAGGTAACCTGAAAGCAAGTTCATAGGAAGGGTGATAATCACAACCTGGCTTCCAAAGGAGTCGGGGGTCATTTAGGATAGACTTTTTTTTCCCAGTAAAAATGGTAATTATTTTGTTGTTTTTTTTTTAAACACCTTGCTATAATTCTATAACCCCTGGGAGTCACCATATCAGTGTTTTTGAAGAGGGAAACGCTGTTCACTGTAGTGATCAATTAAATATGAGTACATGGGCATGCTCACCCTCTTCCCTGCTGTTATTGAAACAAGAGAGTCATGAAACACGAACTATAAAAGACACTTGACCGTATGCATGCAGTACACTCTGATATTTTCTATTCTATTTTGTTTAAAGAATGCTGCTTGCAACACACTGAATAATATCATAACCACAAGTAGATCATAATGCCTAATTTAAAAAACTCAACACTACACTACATATTAAAAACATAATATGACTATGGATGTTCATAATCATGAATTTTGATTAAATTAACTTCACAGAAATAGTCCATAGGCAGAGTCTAATACACAGATTTTTTCAGAAATTTACCCTGAATAAGCAACATTTTCAGAATAGGGGTACTTTGATCCAGTAAAATAATCTGTCCTTTCGTAATGACAGCAAGTGACCCTTCCTCTGGAGGGGATTTTCCTCCCCATGAGAAGCTGGAGGACCAGACGTCGACATACAGGAAGTTGGCATTCCCCTGGAATAGAGTATGAGAAATTTCAACATTTGGAGGATTTATCAGAATTATTTCAATTTCTCCAAGAAAGAAATCTAAAACAATGCACATTTGTATTGATGGTAAAATATAGCTTTGACTATATGCTAACTGCCTCTTAGTGTACTTCATGATAATAATAAAGTTAAAAAAATCCATTGCTGATTACTCCACAACCCAGAATAATTAAAATCTAAAATAATAAAAATGTTAGTAATAAACAACAAAAATGTAAGCTACTTTTGGTATAGCCACAGTGACCTTCTGGAGGCATTGAAGCAAAACATCCATTACCAATTAGCCCACCTTCCATAATGCTAGTTGTTCTATAGCTGTGACTAGCACACCCAACAGCATTGTTACCAGCTTGGCCAGGCCGATGTTTCTGATGTTGACTTGAACTGGAGCCCACCCTGAACGAGTACGGGCTTTGGTCATGCAGACGATGTGTGTCTTGTTGGAATATTCAACATCACATTCAGCTTCCGCTATAGCGACATGAACATCCTGTGTATTTTCACTGCAAATAAAAAATGGGAAAATAAAACATATATATTTTTCTCAAATTTCTACATCATATTGTCAAATCCCTTTATTCATATGTATTATTGCAAAAGTAATGATTTTCCCTATGAACCATCAAAGTACAGATCAACACTTTTTTCATTATTAAGAATTTGAAATATTTGTTGGGTAAAGAGATTAAGAGGCAGTAACTACAGCTGCACTAAAACACTGTGACTTAGTATTACAGGAAGAACTGCCTGGATTCAAATTATTGAGAGATTCTTTGTTGGTATCCAAATAAGTACCTTTGTAAGGGACTTCAAGGATCATTTTTTTCTGTGCAACATTTTTACCACATTCACAGACCTTCAAAACTAAAATGCAAATCCAAATTATAAGTAGTTGAGGAATTAAAATTGACTTCTGTAGGTTATATGCTCTGGTGTTTTGAAGTTAGCCTTCTTCACTTGAGAAACAATGGTAATGCAGTACAGAAATTTGAGCTAAATAATGAATATAAGAAGGAACCTGCTGGGTGTGATGGCACACACCTGTAATCCCAGTACTTGAGAGGCTGAGACAGGAGGATCACAGGTTCGAGGCCAGCCTCAGCAATTTAGTAAGACCCTCAGCAACTTATTGGGACCCTACTTCAAAATAAAAAAAGTTTAAAAAGGACTGGGGGTATACCTCTGAGTTAGAATGCCCCTGGGTTCAACCCCCAGTACTACTCCCCCCCACACACACATAAAAGAAGGAACCTAGTTATGGAGGAATGGGCCTGATGTGTGAAAAAATGTTTCCTTGACCCAATGAAGCAAGTGATGAGTGGAGATGAGATGGTGGGAAAGCATAACAAAAAGGTGATTTATGTTTCTGATGTTACTAGAATTTGGGGCAAGAGGCTTAACCTCTTTAATCTTAGTCTCCTAATGATAAAATGGGATAAGACCAGGTGTGGTGGTGCACGCCTGCAATCCCAGTACTTACGAGGCTGAGACAGGAGGATTGCAGGTTCAAAGTCAGCCTCAGCAATTTAGCGAGGCCCTGTTTCCAAATAAAAATATAAATAATAGAGCTGGTGATGTAGCTCAGAAGTAGAATGCCCCTGGGTTCAATCCCCAGCACCACAACAAACAAACAAACAAACAAACAAATTAATTAATATCAGACAAAAAAATCCCCTAAAGTAAAGCAGGAAGTTTCTGAGGATAGGAAGGTGGCTGTCACAGACTAAGTACTCAATAAATGTTTGCTATCAGTACTCTTTTGTGCCTCAAGTGTGGCCTATGAGCAGAAAGGTACACATTCCATGGCTATATTTAAGCACCAGAGCAGGCACAGCTGCTAGAGTCTGGAAACATACATTGGTGTGTGTGGTTGTGTGTGTGTGTGTGTGTGTGTGTGTGTGTGTGCACGTGTGTGTGTATACTGTACCTGAATCCCGATCCTGTGACTGTCAGCCTGGTACCCCCTGCTGTCCCGCCTCTCTTGGGAGATATGTTAGTGATGAGCGGAGTCAGGGACAGTGTGTACGTAAATGGAGTGGTGGACTGTGACGCGTCTTTCCCGTTGACCACCGTCACTTCACAGGCTTGCTCAGGTCCCCCGCCTATGAGAAGAGGGTCAAACTGAGCATGGTTCTGCCACCAGGCCCTTAATCATTTCTCAAACCCCTAAACATTTTCAATAACATCTTCCTTTTTTCCTATGATCACGTTCTAATAGACGCAGGCGGTATGAGAAGGAATAAAACCCACTAGCAATAGTAAAAGCATCACAGAGAGCACGCACGTTATCAAGAGGGAAAATCCCTCCCTTGGAGCCTCTTAACTGTAGACAATTCTATGAACCTGCCTGCTTAGTTTTCCAGCCCTAGAGGATCCAACATGGCAAGTGACAGCAGGAAGAGGAGGAACTGCTAAAGGCGGGTGCACTGAGGCCGGGAGGAGTGAGGCTGAAGGCAAGGTAAGGGATAGAAAACCACAGAAACACCAGCGTTAAAGGGAACAGCCTGGAAACCTTGCCAAATCTCCACAGCATCGCTGCACATTCTATCAGGATGCAAACTCCAGTGCTGAAATGATAAAGCAGCCCAGACAGAAAAAGGTTACATTTTCTTCCATATTCCTTGTTTAAAATGTCAAGGAAGCAAAAAATATTCAGAAAAGTTTCATCAAATTCTGCTAATTTTTTAAAAGTTTGCCCATAAAATATATCCTTTATGCATCTAAAATAGTCTCGTTGTTTAAGTACCTTCTTAAAGTTGTTTATTAAATGATAACTAAAAAATTAATTGTATAAGCCCGGTGTGGTGGCGCATTCCTGTGATCCCAGTACTTGGGAGGCTGAGACAGGAGGACTGCAGGTTCAAAATCAGCCTCGGCAACTTAGTGGGGCTCTCAACAACTTAGCGAGACTCTGTTTCCAAATAAAAAATAAAAAAAGCTAGGGGTGTAGCTCAGAGGTAGAATGCCCCTGGATTCAATCCCCAGCACCACACACACACACACACACACACACACACACACACACACAACTAATTGTATAAAGCACAAGATTTTTAAACTCCACAACAACTCATGAAATTAGGGTTAATAATTCTTCCATTTAATATAAAAACTGAAGTAGAGAAGAGTTTAGTTACTTAGCTAGGGTTGCACAATAAGTGGAAAAATTAAGATTCGGGGATTTCTTAAGTCAAGTTCTCAGTAAAAATATACAAGTAGGAACAATAATAATAGCAAAACAAATATCATGTTCCAGATATCATTCCATCCACTTTTCATGCATTAACCTCACAATAATCCTACAAAGTATATTACTGTGATTCAATCTCACTTTATCTATGAAGAAAATAAGGCACAGAAAGGTTAAATTACTTGCCCAAGGACACACAGCTAGGGTTGGAATCTTGGCAATCAGGTCCACACTCAAAACCATCACACTATTCTATTTTTAAAGGAAATCTAATACTCTACTAAGAACTAAAGACATGTTCTCTATTTGTCACACTCAATAAACAAATAACTACCACTTTATGTCATAAACTGAAAATCTTTGAAGACTTGTAAACTGAGAAAGCAAAGTTTTGAATAAATTGCTTAAGATCAGGACAGTCATAAAAACGATTTAATTATTTCCAAGGAAGTTGAGAACTTGAAGAAAGAAATTCAGACTGTGATCTTTTTAAACGTAACCATCTCTCAAAGGCTGCCATTCTTCTTTTCTGAAGACTGACTTACCATTATTAGGTGGAATCTCACATAACAATGTTGTGTAATCAGATTGTAGCCTGTTGACTGCACATTCTGAGCCACAGACCAATATCACTGAGTTGTGTGGATGGAACCCGGTGCCTGTCACAGTCATGGTTTGGCCACCACCGAAACTCCCTGGTGAATTCAGGCAAATACAAGGAAAAATAAAATGAATTAAAAGAAAACTTCCTGAGTGCCTACTGAACTTTATTTAAAAACATGAAATATAAGTTAAGTTAAATGAAGTTTCCTCAGGTCCTAACTGAGGGAGACGGGGGGTGGGGTGGGGG
>PVJS01035158.1:0-17500 GCA_004027185.1 Glis glis | reverse complement strand
AGCATAATGCAGAGACTTTAAAAGTGCTTTGAAGTACTGGGCGTGGTGGCACACACCTGTGACCAGTACTTGGGAGGCTGAGACAGGAGGATCACAGGTTCGAGGCCAGCCTCAACAACTTAGCGAGACCCTCAGCAACTAAGCAAGACCCTGTTTCAAAACAAAAGTTAAGAAAGGCTGAGGGTGTAGCTCAGAGGTCGAATGTCCCTGGGTTCAATCCCCAGTACCACAAAAACAAAACAAAAAACAAAGTATATGGGAAGATGTGCAGAGTTATCTGCAAAGACAACACCATTTTACATAAGGGACTTTGGAGCCAATCTATCACAGGTACCGAGGACCCACTGTATGCCAACCTAATTTATTGATTGCTGGATACATCTTTTGAAGAAGTTTAAGGTTACAGAAGAAAAATGTGATAAAATAGCAAGGGGAGATTCAGATGGTAAGATTTGATTTTTCACCCAGTGGATTGGCCTGCATTTTAAAGGATGATGAACAGTGTCTCTGGGTTTGTGGATACAAAGACCCTTTTCCATGACTAGAGAAAAAGACAAGCTACACAATCTTCCTTTAGGGGAATTTAATACTGCTTATTAACATTTTGAACATGCAGGTCCTGGGACCCAACGCTTGTTCTGCACATCTAGCTTAGAATAACACACGTTTGCAGTGTCCAAAGATGTGCATTGTGAAATTATTTGTAAAGACAAACACTTTGAAAGATTTTAAATGTTTATGAAAATGGTGGTTCCTTAATATCGATATGTCTATACTTAAAAATAATGCAGAATAGTCCTTTAAAAGTAGTGAAGAGCTGGGTATTGTGGCACACACTTGTAATCCCAATACTTGGGAGGCTGGGACAGGAGGATTGCAGTTTCGAGGCCAGCCTCAGCAACTTAGCAAGGCTCTCTGCAACTTAACTAGACCGTGTTTCAAAATAATAATAATTTTTAAAAAAGTGCTGGGGGAGTACCTCAGAGGTAGAATGCCCGTGGGTTCAATCCCCAGCAGCAAATAAAAAAATATTAAAATGAAGACCTATTTTTACCCTAATATGGAAAGGTATTTGTGTGAATACAGAAAATTGCAAGACAACTTGTGCAGTAAAATACTACTTGTATTTTAAATGTACCCAAAATAGTATATTTTCTTATATATGTAATGCATTTTATAGAAAAATATGAGGAAAACATAATTTATTTTAAAAGTCATGATATATCCTAAAATCAGATGTTTAGTACTCTAGGGATAGAAAAATGAACCAAGATTGAGGATGACAGGCGCGGATCGATTTTTGCCTTACCTGTAATATTTTAATTTATTCAATGAGAATGTATTAGTAATTTGCATATTCTAATAATATCTTCAGGTGTAACACAAATAGTTATTAAATATGCTTAGACAATACAAATTGTGTGTGTGTGAGCATGTGCGTGTGTGTGGTACTTGGAATTGAACCTCTGAGCTACACCCTAGCCCTTAACTATTTTTTGTTTGGAAACAGAGTCTCACTAGGTTGCTGAGAGTCTCACTAAGTTGCTGAGGCTAGCTTTGAACCGGTGATCCTCCTGTCTCAGTCTCCCAAGTATTGGGATTACAGGCATGCACCGCTACACCTGGCTCACCATACCAATTTTAAAGTGCTAAAAACAATCTGTAATTCTAAAATCTGACCCGCGTGTATAAACCTAACTTTGAGCATTTTTAAATCCCCCTCTGTTTTTTGCACAGAATCCTCTTGGGGAGGCTGCAGGCAGGAGCTGGGTGATTTTCAAGAAAGCCCTTCCGTGCCTGCAGGGTTGCTCTGAGCACAGATCCTAAGGCCAGCCCAGGAAAGTAGTACTCATCAACACTAAGAGTTTGCACAGAGAATGTGTTTTTGCAGCCAGGTATAAAATTGGGCACTGGGTCAAAGGTCAGAGGAACAGGTAAACAAAGCTTATGAATGAGCCCAAAGTGACAGGTTGCCAGAGAGACAGAATCACCTTAGGGACATAATGACAGCAGGATGCAGAGTCCAACCAGAGCCAGCTCAGGATGCACAGATGTGTCCTATAGACAGCAGGTTCTGTGACCTCCTCCCAGCCGCTTTTGTTAAGTTAATGGTAAGTTCATTAGACAAATGCATCCTGCTTTTATCATTTAATTTCTGTGGAACCGGTTAGGGTTTTCACCCTAACCCTAGTGCTCTGATATTGGATTGGTGCATTACAATCAGACCTCCTAGGAAGGTTCATTGTGATAAAAAACATAACATGCACACAGCTCTCGGTGGATTTCCCTCCACATCCCACCCCTCTACCCTCTCCTCCCTTCCCATACAAGTTGGTGGGATTGGTAGTGAGACCTTTATATATATATATATATATATTTTTTTTTTTTGCAGTACCGGGGGATTGCACCCAGGGGCGTTCTACCTCCACGCTACGCCCCCGGCCCTACTTTTTATACTTTATTTTGAGACCAGGTCTCACGAAGTTGCGGAGGGCCTCACTAAGGAGAGAGAGAGACAGGGAGAGAGAGAGCGAGACAGCTGAGGCTGGCCTCGAACCTGGATCCTCCAGTCTCCGCCTCCCAAAGTACTGGGATTACAAGCGTGCGCCACCACGCCTGGCCCTTTTCTTTTTTAATGAGCATTACTCTTTAGGTCGGTTTGCATGAAGCTGCCCTGTGTAGTTATTTCTCTACCCAGAGATGAAAATTTCCCATCTAATCCATATCGATTTCTAGAGGTGAAAAGCTAGAGGAGCGGGGGCGTCAGCCCTTAACAGTGACGGCCTTTCTATATGCTGTGTGTAAAGCATTTGAAATGCTGCATTCATACGCATTAAAATTTAAAATAAATGAAACTTTTGAGTCAGCAATTTCACTTCTGGGAATTTGACCAGCATTGTTAATGACGCCATTAAGGGAAGATGCTTAGTTAAGGACATTTATTGCAATATTATTTGAAATATGAAAATACCCTAAACCACTTGGAAGTCGTTGAGAAAGCTAACTGCCTATTGGTCCATTTTTACCGTGAAATATTATGCAACTATTAAAAAGAAGGAGGAGGTCTGGCAACAATTTGTCATTAAGGGAAAATATTAAATAATTGAGTAATCTATGAGAGAATGAATATAAAATGGATTGCAGAGCCGGGTGTGGCGGCACATGCCTGTAATCCTAGTACTTGGGAGGCTGAGACAGGAGGATCACAGGTTCAAAGTCAGCCTCAGCAACTTAGTGAGCCCCTCAGCAACCTAGTGAGACCCTCTTTCAAAATAAAAAATAATAAAAATAATAGGGTTGGGGATGTAGCTTGAAGGTAGAATGCCCCTGGTTTCAATCCCCAGTGCCACATGAATGAACGCACAAATGAATGAATGAATGAATGAATGAATTAATTAATAATAAAAAAATAAATGGACAGAGGATCAACCATTATATACATGTTTGGCAGAATAGTCTGGGCTTGCTTCAATTGGGCTGGTTTTTATTTATTTCCAGGTATATAAAGTACAGTCTTGTCTGCAAAATATAAATAGTACATATAACATTGTCTATGTTTAAACAACAGAAAAGGACAATGCATATGATTTTGTTAAGTATGAGTCCGTCCATTGTGTCAGATAGCATCTGTTATGGTTAGATGTAGAATGTCCCCTGAAGAGCTTATGTATTAATGTTCAGAATTGGTATAATTAAGTCATGATGGTTGTAATCTCATCAGTAGATAAATCCACTGTAGTGGATTTACTGGGCGGTCACTTAGGCAGGTGGGGTGTGGCTGGAGAAGGTGGGTCCCTGAGGTGAGCTTGCTCGCTCTCTTGCTTCTGGCCTCTGTGATGTGAGAGCAGGGTCCTTGCTCTCTCCCTCTCTCTGCTTCCCGCTCCCATGCCCAAGAAAATCTGAAATAGTTCGCCTTTCATTTAAAGATGAATCATTGTCAGACCTCCCGGTTTCTTGTCCTCATGAGACAGGAGGATCGCAGGTTTGAGGCCAGCCTCAGCAATTTAGGCCTTCAGCAACTTAGTGAGACCCTGTTTCAAAATAATAAAAATAGGGCTGGGGGTTGTGATAGTTGGTCTGGTTTGTCAACTTGACCAGCTGCTGATTCCTCTGACTTTTCACGTGCGGTAGAAATTCAGGACTACATTGTGAGCTAATCTAATAAATCCTTTTTTTCCCCCCTCCCTTCCTTTCTTCATTCTGTGAATTCTGTTGATCTGACCAATACAGGGGTGTAGCTCAGAGGTAGAATGCCACTGGGTTCAATCCCTAGCACCACACACACACACACACACACACACACACACACACTGATAATAATAATAATAATAATAATAATAATAATAATAATAAAGATAATGGAAACCTATGGATGGAAGGGGTCAAAAGCGTGGCATAAATGGGCATTCTGTGAACCAGGGTCACAGAAAGGGCTTTAGCTCAGCGCCCTGGAACTGTCCCAAACTTAGAAATCCCCTTAGGCTGGTTATATATGGTTCTTTTTAGATTTTGTTTTTGTTTTTTGTAGCGCTACCAGGGATTGAACCCAGGGGCGTTCTACCTCCGAACTAGACCCTCAGCCCTTTTTTTATTTTTATTTTTTTGTTTGTGAAACAGAGTGTAGCCAGGTGACTGAGAGTCTCCCTAAATGGCAGAAGCTGGCCTCCAACCTGCAATCCTCCTGGTTGAGCCTCCCAAGTCCTGGGATGACAGGCGTGCGCCACCACACCCGGCTTCTTTTTAGATTTAAGAAGGTAGCATCTGGCCACAAAGAAGGTGGTTTGTGAGTGGGATTTCCCCTCAAGAGAGCGAAATAATAATTCCTCAAAGGAGCGGAGCGAGCCCCATTTCCCCCCTTCATTCCCACGCTGACATCGGTCCATCCACCTAACCTAACATTCCTCTGAATGGAAGCTCAAAGCCGAGTCTATAACCCGACTCGAACATAATGTATCTTTGAACTACAAATATTTAGCTTAGTGGGAGGATTTTTTTGTCACTGTCTCCCTGCCCTTCTTTTCAGCATTCTCTCCAAGTTTTATTCTCAAGCTAGACTGGGACACCGTCTAAAATACCCTCTCGTTTTATCTGCAGTATGGCTGCGTCCAGACAAGCACAGAGCTTTGCCTCTCAGCCCCTTCCTGCCAGACTTTCTGATGTTTTCAGTCCAGCTATTAACCCAGGAGACCTGCGTTCACAGTCACCTTGTGCTCTTAAGCCCTTGCAGGTTTAGGTGTGCCTGGACATCCTTATAAAGATTATTACTTTATTACTTTTTTTGTACTGAACAATGTGTGCCAATATTCCTGTGGCCTGTGGCTAAAAGGTGACTAGGAGATCAAGCAGTCAGATGACTGGGGATTTCAACTATTTGTTGGAAACACTCTTTACATAGGGGGGCAAAGCCACTCTGGGAATATAGATTTTTAGTAGTATCTTCCAGTCTTTGTGTGTGTGTGTGTGTGTGTGTGTGTGTGTGGTACTGGGGATTGGACCCAGGGGCATTTTGCCTCTAAGCTACACCCCCGGACCTTTTTCTTAATTATTTTGAAACAGAGTCTAACTAAGTTGTGGAGATCCTCACTAAGTAGCTGAGGCTGGCTGTGAACCCGGATCCTCCTGTCTCAGCCTCCCAAGTACTGGGATTATAAGCATGTGCCACCACGCCTGGTTTTCCAGTCTTTTGATAGGAAAGGAGGAAAAAAAAAAAAACCCTATAGTTTAGTCAACCGTGTTGCCTTAAATCCCTTTAAGTTTTTTCAGGTCAGACGTGGTGGCACATGCCTGTAATCCCAGTACTTGGGAGGCTGAGACAGGAGGATCACAGGTTTGAGGTTCAGCCTCAGAAACTTAGCAAGATTCTCAGAAACCTAGGGAGATCCTGTTTCAAAATAGAAAACAGTAAAAATTAAAAATAAGACAGGACTCCGCCGGGCGTGGTGGCGCACGCTTGTAATCCCAGTTTGGGAGGTGGAGACCGGAGGATCCGGGTTCGCGACCAGCCTCAGCTCTCTCTCTCTCTCTCTCTACCTAGTGAGGCCCTCCCCAACTTCATGAGACCCGGTTTCAAAATAAAGTATAAAAAAAATTAGGGCCGGGGGCGTAGTGCGGAGGTAGAACGCCTCTGGGTTCAATCCCCGGTACTGCAAAAAAAATAAATTAATTAATTAAAAAAAATAAGACAGGACTAAAGGTCTAGCTCAGAGGTAGAACACTTCTGGGTTCAATCCACATAACCCTCCCCCCAAAAAACGTTTTTTTGGTAGCTCTTGGTAAATAAAAAATGTGTAATTGTAACAAACTTATTAGAGTCAATTAAAATTGATATCCATGCCTGGCATGGTGGCGCACACCTGTAATTACAATTCTTGGGAGTCTGAGACAGGAGGATCACAAGTTTGAGGTCAGCCTCAGCGATGTAGCGAGACTTTCAGCAACCTAGCAAGACCCTGTTTCAAAACAAACAAACAAACGAAAAATTAAAGAAAGGGCTGGGGTGTAGCTCTGAGGTAGAGTACCCTTGGGTTCAATCCCCATTACCACAAAAAATGAAATAAAATAACATAATGGAATAGATATCTGTTCTGGGTGAATTATTTAAGAAATTCAAAAGTTCAGCCCTTTTCAAAACCATATACTGTATGCATAGGTAACCAAAAATGCTTGGTCTTGTGAGCATACAAAAGAAGGAATTATTCCATTTTAACTCAAAGCTATAGGATTTTGCTTCCATCTTAGAAGTCTTCTAAACTAGAACATTAACTTTAATAAATGTAATAACGCCAGTTCTACAGGGCTTTTGTTTGTTTTTAGTTTTTGAATAATCTTAACTCAAAGATATACTTTATTTATTTATTTTTGTGTTCCTGGGGATTGAACTCAGGGGCATTCTCCCTCCATGCTACACCCCCAGCCCCATTTCATTTTTTATTTGGAAACAGAGTCTCACTAAGTTGCTGAGGGTCTTCCTAAATTGCTGAGGCTGGCTTCGAACCTGTGATCCTCCTGTCTCAGCCTCCCAAGTACTGGCATGACGGGAGTGTGCCACCATGCCTGGCTTTATTTTTTATTTTGAAGCAGGGTCTTCCTAAGTTGTTAAGGATCTCATTAAGTGGCTGAGGTTGGCCTCAAATCTGCAATCCTCCCGTCTCAGACTCTTAAGTACTGGGATTATAGGTGTGCGCCACCATGCCCGGTTTAGGATTGCTTTTTTAGGAATACCTAGTGAAAATAATTCAGTAATTAACTGTAAATGCCTCATTGGAATTCTTACTGATCAAGAAAATCATGTTTAATATCCTAATGCGCCTCTTATGAGTTCTGGATATGAACCAAAAGGGAATGATGTGGTTAGCAGAGGTTGAGAAAAGAAATAAAATTGACAAATCTCTTTGTGATACAGGAAATCTTCCAAGACTGAGAAGAAATGAACATCCATATTCTAGAAAGACAAACAGCTGGCACCAAGTGGTGGTATCGATTTTAAGTAATACAGGTTTTACATAATCAGGAGACTTATTCAATGTATATATGAAGCAAATTAAATATGGCTGTCTAGAGGAATCGGAATGATAGGTTTTTATATTTAGTGTTATAAAACAAAATTTATTCTGCAATACTTTAGCATAATGAATCAAATCTCTTTGGTAAAAATAAACTTTAAAAACATTTTAATAATCAGAGATTAAATACAAAACTAAACATTTATTTGGTTTTATTTGATTGTTTGTTTGGTTTTGTGTGGTACTGGGGATTCAACCCAGGGGCATTCTACCTCTGAGCTCCACCTCCAGCCCTTTTTATTTTTATTTACTTTATTTTATTTATTTATTTTTTGAACTCAGAGGCATTCTACCTCTGAGCTACATGCCCAGCCCTGTTTTATTTTGAAACAGGGTCTCACTAAGTGGTTGAGGCTGGCCTCGAACTGCCTGGGACCTGGGATCCTCCTGTCTCAGTCTCCCAAGAACTGGGATTACAGGTGTGTTCCACCACACCTGGCTGTAAATTGTTTTTAATATGAGCAAAGACTGACAACTGAAAAGTGGTTCACTTGTGAGAATGATAGGTTTTAAAAAATAATTTATTAGTCGGGCCTGGTGGTGCACACCTGTCATTCCAGTACTTAAGAGGCTGAGACAGGAGGATTGCAGGTTCGAGACCAGCAGTATACTCAGCAGTATAGACAGACTGTCATCAACCTAGCCAGACCCTGTTTCAAAATAAATAATAAAAAGGACTGGGGTATCTGGGCATGGTGGCACATACCTATAATCCCAGTACTTGGGAGGCTGAGATAGGAGAATCCCAGGTTCGAGGCCAGCCTCAGCAACTTAGCAAGATCCTGTTTCAAATTTTTTAAAAAAGGCTGGGGGTATAGCTCGGAGGTAGAATGCCCCTGGCTTTAATCCCTACTATAAATAAATAAATAAATAAATAAGTAAATAAATAAATAAATAAATAAATAAATGTGTTGGGGGTGTAACTCAGATGTAGGATGCCCCTGGGTTCAATCCCCAGTCCCACCCAGAAATTAAAAAATAAGAAAACAAAATAATGGATTGACATGAAAGTCACATAATGTAAATTTAGTATTTTAAAGAGAACAGTCGATTGGCTTTTTTCTTTATTCATAGGGTTGCACAACCACCACATCTATCTAGTTCTGAAACATTTCTATCCCTGCAAAGTAAAACCCTTTCTCCGTGAAGCATTGCCTCCTCTGCCCCGTCTTCCACACAGGCTGACAGCCACCAACTACATTCTGTCTCTGCCTATTTATTCTGGGCATGTCAAACAAATGGAATTAACCATGTGTGACCTTTGGTGTCTGGTTCCTTTCATGTAGCATAATGGTTTTTTTTTTTCTTTTGCGGTACTGGGGGTTGAACCCAGGGGTGTTCCACCTCCGAGCTCTACCCCCAGCCCTATTTTTTATTCTTTATTTTGAAACAGGGTCTCACGAAGTTGCAGAGGGCCTCACTAAGTAGCTGAGGCTGGCCGCGAACCTGTAATCCTCCTGTCTCAGCCTCCCAAGTATTGGGATGACAAGCGTGTGCCACCATGCCTGGCTTAGCATAATGTTTTTGAAATGTGTGCATGAAAGCTGGGCATTGTGGTGCATTCCTGTCATTCATATATATATATATATATATATATATATATATATATATATGACAGTAATTCTCTGTGCCATCGAAATTAGAGATGAGCGGACTGAGTCCTGAAACGTTAAGGAACTTGGTCAATATCACATAAACCTTGACTTCACAATGAAAACAATTCATTTTCAAGTAGTGTAAGCAGCCTAATCAATTATCCTAACTGGGACATTTGTGAGAGGATATTTGATACTATTAATAATTGTGCTGGAACGAGAGGCGCAAACCAGGTTATACATTAAGTACAAAGTATCAGAGGCCCCCTGAGAAAACAGACTCCTTTTTCTTTAGTGGGTTTTCTTTGAAACTTTGTAGCTGGAATAGAGGATGTTCAATATATTGTTAGCAGTAAGTAACTACATCATACATTGCTTCAGTTTAGAGTGTCCACAGGAAACATTTCTAATTTGCTACCCATCAAATGGAGTTGTATTTCTCCTGAGCAATGAGTGGCTGGGTTGATATTTAGGAGACTTAAATCCATAATAGATTTTCTTCTTCTTCTTCTTCTTCTTCTTCTTCTTCTTCTTCTTCTTCTTCTTCTTCTTCCTCCTCCTCCTCCTCCTCCTCCTCCTCCTCCTCCTCCTCCTCTCCTCCTCTTCTTCCTCTTCTTCTTCTTCTTCTTCTTCCTCTTCCTCTTCTTCCTTCTTCTTCTTCTTCTTCTTCTTCTTCTTCTTCTTCTTCTTCTTCTCCTTCTTCTTCCTTCTTCTCATTATTATCGTCATCATCATCATCATCATCATCAGTAGTAGTACTAGTAGTACCAGGAATTGAACCCAGGGGCATTCTCCCTCTGAGCTACACTCCCAGCCCTTTTTCTCTTTTATTTGGAAACAGGGTCTCAATAGGTGGTTGAGAGTATCACTAAGTGGCTGAGGCTAGCCTCAAACTTGGGATCCTCCTGCCTCAGCCTCCCAAGTACCAGGATTACAGGTGTGCACCACCATGTCCAGCTTAGACTTTACTTCTCTCTTTCCTTTAATCTGCTGGGAAGCTTAGCCCAGGGTGCATGCTGACGCAACTGTAAAGAGAGGCAAAAACGCACTGTGTTCTAATTTCAAGTCCTTTTGTTTGTTTGTTTGTTTATTTTGCTTCTCTCCCTTCCACTCTTGTTCAGGGTGGGGGTGGGGAAGGTTCTTGATAATGGTCTAGGTTTCCTTGCCAGCCCCTTTAAATCTTCTGTTATAAGGTCATTTCTGGGAATCAACGGGTCACCCAACGAGAGGACTCTGTCCCTTACCTCTGTTCAAGTTTTCGTTTGCTAATTAGCTCCCAGAACACATCTACATCCATTTCCCCTCTTATCACATCATCTTGTCCCTGCCTCATATTTGTAACAGAGATTTCCAAGACTGTGCAGTTCCCCAGAATTTCTAAGGTTGGATAAAAAGTGCGGAAGCCCACACCAAAAAAAAAAAAAAAAGTTGTAATACTTGCACATGTTGAAATCATTTTCCTTCTATAAAATAATAAAAATACTGTACAGTTACCTGATTTTTTAAAAACAAAAGAACAAGTTCTAATGTATAGCAACGCTACAGGTTGCCTGTAATTATAATGTGCCACCATGCTGAAATTACCGTAGATCAAAAGGCATAATTCTAGGTTTACTGCATGGTATGAGTGCACCGTTACCAAATATAGAAGTTCGTCCTGGTCTACTCCAAACAGACAGCTGTTGGAACGGGGAAGCCACCGACTCGCCGGCAGGGTTTCAGCCCGGAGTCCCCGCTGTGTTATTCTTTCTGGCTACATTTTTTCCTCAGACATTTAATTGTAACACACCTGCTTTATTTCTCAGGAATATATAGAAATAGGGTTTCCTGGCGTGTTGGCTTCTGAGCTGGAATGAAATGAGCAACCATATCTCTATTGTTCATCTGTCTGGGACCGCTACCCCCTCCTTTTTATTTTAGGGAGACCAAAGAAAAGAAATAAACCTCCCTGTAGTCCTACTTGCCTTCAGCAGTACATAGGTTTGCAGACTTTCTTCTATGCAGTTCAGGGAGAAAGCAGACGGCGGGGTAGACCTGAATGTATAGCACACACTGGAAAATACAAATTGGCATTATAGACCTTTCGTATGTCGAAGCTTTAACTCACAGTATGATTATACTCAGAGATAGGACCTTTAAAGGGGCAGTTAATGTTAAATGAGGTCAGAGAATATATAGTCTTAGCCAGGGGTGATGGTGCATGCCTATAATCCCAGTACCTGGGAGGCTGAGAGAGGAGGATCGCAGGATTGAGGCCAGCCTCAGTAACTCAGTGAGGCCATCACAACTTAGGGGGACCCTGCTTCAAAATAAATAAATAAATAAATAAATAAATAAATAAATAAATAAATAAACAAACAAATAATAAAAGGGCTGGGGGTGTAGGTCAGAGGTAGAAAGCTTCTGGGTTCAATTCCCAGGACCACACACACACTCACACACACACACACACACACACACACACACACACACACACTCACACATACAAAGTACAGCCCTAAATCAACAGGACTAGTATCTTTATAAAAAGAGACACCAGAGATGTTTAAAGACAGAGGAAGGCCCCGTGGGCACACAGAGAGAAGCTGGCCAACGAGAGAGGAGTCAGGAGAAGCCAAACCCGCAGACGCTCTGCTCTTGGGCTCTCGGCCTCCGGGACTGTGAAAGGTCACTTCCCATCGTTTGGGGCACCCAGCCGGTGGTGTTTTGTTATAGCAACCTGAGCAGACTAATGCAGGTAGAAAAGGGGATCTGATAAAGTACTATTTACAATGTTTCAATCTAATAGGATACAAAGTATTATGTGCCAACTTTAATGACAGATCAAAGAGCAGGCAGGCTGTATTCTCAGAACCATTTTATCAAATACAGCATGAAACGAGGAATGTACAACCTTACACCAGTCTTCCATGTTCAAACTAGGTGGGTTTCTTCCTATCATGGGCTCTCAAAGAACTGTGCTTTTCTCTCCTTCTCCTTCTCTTCTCCTCCTCCTCCTCCTCCTCCTCCTCCTCCTCCTCCTCCTCCTTTTTCTTTGTTAAGGTACTAGAAATTGAACCCAGGAACATTCTACCTCCAAGCTACACCCCCCAGCCCTATTTTATTTTTTATTTGGAAATAGGGTCTTGCTAAGTTGCCGAAGGTCTCGCTAAGTTGCTGAGGCTGGCCTCGAACCTGCGATCCTCCTGTCTCAACCTCTCAAGTACTGGGATGACAGGCATGCACCACCACACCGGGCTTTGTCACACCACTGCTCACAGCGACAGTTTTGCATTTATATGGATGACTGTATCATGCATGACTGTCAATTCCCTTATATATCTATATATATTGCATAATAGGTCCTGTCTGATTTGCATATCATCCTGTTCTGGGGCCTTCTATGGTGTTGAGGATACAGTTGCTTCTTAGTCATTTTACTATAGTTAAGAAATATTATCTTCATACAGTCCATAAATCACTTAATAGTTCAAACCCTTTATCATTGTTCCTTCTCCTTCTGACACAATTCTGCACACATAGTAGGCACACAGAATTTTTAGTGAAAATTTCAAATTTCAAAGTCCTAGAGAAACACAGATTAGTAGTAGTAGTAGGATTGTTTTGTGTGTGTGTATGTGTGTGTGTGTGCTGGGGATTGAACCCAGGGGCCTCTACCTCTGAGCTACACCCCCAGACCTTTTAACTTTTTATTTTGAAACAGGGTCTCACTAAGTTGCTGAGGATTTTGCTAAATTGCTGAGGCTGGCCTCCAACCTTTGATCCTCCTGTCTCAGCCTCCCAAGTACTGGGATGACAGACATGAACCACCATGCCCAGCTTGATCTTAATTTGCCTCCTAGAAAATGCCAGTGGTGTGATGTCCTGTGGTACTTAGATGTGCCTTATGGTATTCAGATATTTGTGTATTTCCTTTAATAGTAAATTTATTTGCCCTTTTTACTGAGTCCCTTCTAAAGTACAGTTTAAATATGCATGCAGCTATCTTAATTAGAAGATTATTTTGTCAGACAACAAAGTTTGAATTTTGTCAATAATCTCTTATACCTTAATTATGCATGAAGTTCCGAGACACATAATCATGGTTTAATAAATGTGTCTGACTAATTTGACTGAATATTTAGTGTTAGCAAATATTAAATGAAGAAGAGACTTTTTTAAAAGGAATAATAGGCTTGGCCATGTTGAAGTATATACTCTCATAGGGAAGGAGACAAAAAGCCAAAATGATATCTTTAATAATATAGTTTAAAAATTAGGTTGGAGCCGGGCATGGTGGCGCATGCCTATAATCACAGTACTTGGGAGGCTGAGACAGGAGGATCGCAGGTTCAAGGCCAGCCTCAGTCACTTAGCAAGACTCTGAGAAACCTAGAGAAACCCTGTTTCCAAATAAAAATAAAAAGGGCTGGGGGTGTGTGTCGGAGGTAGAATGCCCTGGGTTCAATCCCCAGTAACACACACACACACACACACACACACACACACACACACACACACACGTATGGGTCTGCAGTGTGCAATAGTCTTTAGTTAATATATATGTTACCTGAGTTATATTTTATTTGATCATGGTGAAGTCACCTAGATTAGGAAGCAGAATTGTTACTCGTTTGGGGTAAGAGCAAGCTTGCAGACTTCAGGTTTGAGGGCGGCCAGGCAGATGCGCCACTTTTGCGGAATCCGCAAGCACTTGGCGTATGCCAGGTGGACTTGCTGGTTGTTTTCTGTGTTTTATTTGTGTGTTTGCCTTGGCCTCCACCAATTAGGCCCTCAGCATTCCTCCTCCTGTGCTGGCGATATGATCCATTTATCACGATCATTCCTCGATGAAGTCATAAGTTGTGTGCTCATTTGATTATTTGACATTTGGGACATTTTTCTTTGCTCCCTAATTAGAAAGCTCACAAAATAGGTGTTTCATTCACACCTGGTGGCAAAGATGCTAAACTATGGTGGTACCTCTTACTATAACTTCACAAGAGAGGGACAGTTTACAGATAAAACTTTACAATAAAGTCAGGCGTGGTGGCGCACGCCTGTCATCTCAGTACTTGGGAGGCTGAGACAGGAGGATCAAAAGTTGGAGGCCAGCCTCAGCAACTTAGCGAGGTTCTCTGCAACTTAGTGACACCCTGTTTCAAAATAAAAATAAAATAGGGCTGGGGGTGTAGCTAAGAGGTAGAATGCCTCTGGGTTCAACCCCCAGTATTACACACACACACGCACAACATACTTCACAATAACCTGATATTTTGATTTGAGTTTTTAATCCAGACCAGCATTTCACTGATTTTTGTGAGTAAAATATTCATGTCTCCGTGACCAGAGGACAAATACATTTATTTCCTCTTGAATACAGAGCTCCTGGTACTGGATTTAGCAATTCCAGATAAGTCTGAGAGTTCATTAGAAGCAGGAGCACTTCGCGCCGTGTTGGGTTAACGTAATTGTAGCTCTCTTTCTCAGCGTTAATGGCAACACTGGAGATAATTTAATACAGTCTGGGGCACTTTAGCCATTCCGTGAACTCCAGAGACATCCCAGATGAGCTTCCGGAAGGAAGCAATACATGATCAGGCAGGAGGCCTGCGCTTCTTAGCAGCAAGCGTTCAGCCTGCCGCTGGGTAACGGAACCCAGGGCGCATAAAGACCCTGTTTCAAAATATAAAATAAACCCCCACCTCTAGTTCTCTCCCAGGCTGTTTGATGATGCTCATGGTTTCCATGCATATGCAGCAGTCATTTCTGTGACCAGAAAGCCCATTATTATTATTATTACTATTATTATTTTTATTTTTATTATTTTTTTGCAGTAATAGGGATTGAACCCAAGGGAATTCTACCTCCGAGCTACACCCCCAGCCCTTTTTATTTATTTTTTTGTTTTGAAACAGGGTCTCTCTAGGTCAATGAGAGTCTCACTACTTGCTGAGGCTGGCCTCAAACCGGAGATTCTCTAGTCTCAGCCTCCCAAGTACTGGGATGACAGGTGTACGCCACCATGGGTGTACCTGGCTGCCTGTGATTATTAATACCTACAGTTGACAGGGCTTGATGTTATCGGTTTTATAAGCATTTGTAGAAGTAGACATTAGATTAATGGATTAGTTGAAAAGTAGACATTAGGATTATTATTTTATAAAGAACCCAAATGGATTGATTTTGACCCGCGCAAGGTGTTTGTTGTAAGATCCTTAATCTTGGGGTCATAGATGTAGTCACGGTAAAGAGACTGTAAACCCGGCAGCCCAGATACTTAGCTGCATGACTCATCCCCCCTTCTCAAATTGTCTCCAGTGATGCCTAGCCCCTTCTAATTGTGTGTGTGTGTGTGTGTGTGTGTGTGTGTGTGTGTGTGTGTTACTGGGGATTGAACCTAGGGACATTCTACATCCAAGATATACCCCCAGTCCTATTTATTCATTCATTCATTCATTTTGAAACAGAGTCTCACTAGGTTCCTGAGAGTGTCCCTAAGTAGCTGAGGCTGGCCTCGAGCCCGTGATCCTCCTGTCTCAGCCTCCCAAGTACTGAGATTCCAGGCGTGCACCACCACGCCCACCTAACCCCTTCTGTTTCTAGCTCTCTCTGTTTATATAAAGTAAATTATTTTGTTTTAGGTCTGTGGCTGTTTCTATATCTTTCCTAACACATCCTTTAGTTCAACCTTTTTTTTTTCCAGGAAATAATCAGTACCTTGTATCTTTACTAATCGTGCTATTTACCTCTTTTAGTGTTACAGGTAAACCAACATTAGAGGTAGCTTCCCTTCCAATTTGTTTTTCCCCACTCCTGTCGGAGACAGTTGTCTCAAAGGTCAAGTGAACTTATAAAATTAATTTGCCAAACAGTGCATCTATGGGCCATTGAAAAGCAGAACCGATAGCTCTCTCCCCGAGAACAGAACTGGGTCACTAGTCTCTTGATTGCATCCCGGGGCCATTTCTCATTCCCTGCTGAAGGGGGGACAGAACAGGCAGCCCCAGAAATGCAAAATTGCCCATGATTAGTTTGTGATGGGGAAAGGAAAGGGTGTACCTCAGAAGTGATTCGTTTGTGAAACATTAGCTTTAAAAGCTCCGTAAATCATGGTAAATTTTGCAGGCATGCCTTCGTTGCGCTGCCTGAACATGGTCACAAAAGTTACGGATTTTACAAAATGCCCAAGCACCCGGGGTAGAAACAGTCCCCAGGGCTCTCTGCTGTGACCCTGCGTTGCTGGCACCTGCTTTCTCAGAGTCTGGAATGTTCTTCCAGCTCGGGTAATGAAAGCAAGAATTGCTCAGTCCCATCATGCATTCACCGCCGGTTTCAAACTGCACCAAGTCTAAATTGGAATGAGTTTCATAAAATTAAAAAAAAAACCTATAACATTAATAGGGCAACTCGAGATAGGTTCTAGTTTGGGGAAATGTATGATATTTTTAGGTGTTTCATTTCTTTTCTGCCTAATAAATTTTATGGGCCCATTGTCTGTTATTGCCAGAAAAGACTAAAACTGCAGGAAAATGTACCATTCTTCTTTGTACTCAGTGGGGCTGGAATGACCAGTTCAAAAATCTATGGAATTTTTGGGTACTGGGGATTGAACCCAGGGGAATTCTACCTCCAAGCTACACCCACAGCCTTTTCATTTTTTTCTGAATTTTGAAACAGGGTCTTGTGATGTTGCTAAGGGTCTTACTGAGTTGTAGAGGCTGGCCTCAAACCTGTGATCCTCCTGTCTCAGCCTTCCAAGTACCAGGATTGCAGGCGTAGGCCACCACACCCTGCATTGGAATTTAAATCAGTTACAAAGACAATTAAAAAGAAATAAGGATGAGAAAAAGAGTTCAAAATTAGGTAGGAAGGACCTAAACTTTTCTGAAGAAAAAAAAAACAGAACAGTGTATATTGGCATTCTCCACCTAGTAGAAATCATGACTAGAATATATAAAGGAGTAAAAGATACAAAGATGATAGATATCCCTAGTTCCACAAAATAAATAAATAAATAAATAAATAAATAAATAAATAAATAGGACTGGGGGTGTAGCTTGGAGGTAGAATAGGTGGGTTAAATACCCAGTACCATAAAAAAAAATAAAAAATAGAAAAACAGAAGCAAAACTAACCATTTTGAAATAAGAACCTAAATAAGACTTGGAAGAAAAAGATTAATTTGGTTTATTATTTTTAATGATTACCTCAGTTAATGGCTCATGGTTAAATTAACACATAGATTAATGAGGAAATGAATGAAGGTTTATAACTGAAGCCAAAGAGATTTTGTGTGTGTGTGGTAATTGAACCCAGGGGCATTCTACCTCCAAGCTACACTCCCAGCCCTATTTTTTATTC
>PVJS01035157.1:0-21173 GCA_004027185.1 Glis glis | reverse complement strand
AGAGAGAGAGAGAGGGAGGGAGAGAGAGAGAGAGAGAGAGACAGACAGACAGACAGACAGACGGGGGAGAGAGAGAGAGAGAGAGAGAGAGAGAGAGAGAGAGCTGAGGCTGGCCGTGAACCCGGATCCTCCAGTCTCCGCCTCCCAAAGTACTGGGATTACAAGCGTGCGCCACCATGCCCGGCAATGTCTAGTTTTTAATACTTACATCACCTTGATATTGGAAAAGTCAGGTAGTTTTCATAACTGCTCATATGCGGTCGGTCCATTCAAAGCTCACCATAGGTCCCGACTCTGAGGTCTCTGTATCCCACCGGACTGCAGAAAGCTCCACAAGGTGAAAACAGAAGCAGACATCGAATGTGCCCCCTGCTAGGCCTACACTCTGAGGTCCCTGCTTTGGTGTTTTTATTCAATGAATAGTAATAAGTACTGAGCACTTTACTAGTGAGACTAGGGAAGGAGCCAGGCATGGCTCCTGAGAGAAATGGAAGACGGATGGGCACTTCAAAATGGTCACAGCAATAGCCATTTGCAATAAGAACCCGAAGGAAAAGTTCAGATTATTATGAGGGCTTTGACTAGCCTTAGGGGGTTGGCGAGAGTCAGGGGGGGCTTCCTGGAGGAAGTAACAGTTAAACCGAGACAGAAATAGCTGGACTTGGAGGGAGAAGAGGGAAGGCTAAGGAACTGACTTGTGTGCAGGCAATATAAAGGCACTAGGGTGGGCACAGCTTTGTGTCTATGGAGGAGGAGGAGGAGCAAAGCGAATAAGGTTGAAGAAAGCAAGCAAGGGGAAAGTGGGAGGAGATGAGTTTAGAGAGGCGGGTAGGGCTTTGTCCAGAGACAAACTAGACATGACTAAAGAGTTTTAATCAGGAGACTGCCAAGGTCAGATTTGGATTTTCAAAATTTTACTCTTAATGTTTAATGGAAAATAGATGGAAGATAGTAAAGCTGGCTCAATGAAACCAATGAAGCAGAACTGCTCCAGGACCATGGACAGCGGAAGCACAGAGGCAAAGAGAAGAAAGCCCAGTGGGTTCTCTCAAGAATGTGCTTTTATAAAACCTGCGCACAGATAGTCTTAGAACCATGGACAACTTGCAGATGACTGAATATAACTGATAATGTGCATGTGTTAATGTGATTCTTCACACTGTTTTGGCTGGGATCTTAAGGCAGGGGGCAATAGATATTCCAATACCTCACATTCTCGAAGTAGAACACTAGAATATCCATTCTTAATTGCAAAAGTGGTTAACCAAATAGGATTCTGCAATTAGTATGTGGCCCACCTCCAGATTATGTAAGATTAGGCTATGAATTCTCTAGAGGGCAGAAGGTAACTTCTTTGGGGTAGCCAGTAGCTGGGTATTCCTCATCCTCTATCTCCTGGAGCCCAGCAAATGAACTTCTTAAAGAGCTTGACTATGGGCTCCGTGGAGTTTGGGGGTGCAAGGACTTGGGTCTTGAGTGACACACAGATTCATTGCCAGAAATGAACTGACCACAAAGCTTGAGTTTCATGAAGCTTAAGTTTCAGGCATACCTACTACATAGGCCCCTTCCAAGGTTTGTACATAATGTTATAATCATAAAAAATTCCTCTTCTTTTTAAACAGGACCTCAAAAGCTACATTAGCTACAGGGATACAGAGTTTGTATCTACCCCGGTCTATGTGCAGTGGAGTAGCAGAAGTCTGCGGCTGATAGAGAGTTCTGAGCAGCAGGCTGGAGGAGGCTGACCTGGGCCAGGCATCATAGATGGTAGGTCCTCAGTAGGGCATGGTATGTCTAAGCAAAACACACCACTGTTCTCATGAGAAGAGGCACTAGCATGTAGACATCTCCCAGGCACAGTGCACCAAGGCCATGGTACACCCACATTGGCTAGGTGAGACCTCCTCACCAGCTCCCCCTTCCCCTTTGGCTCAAGTTGGTTGGGGGGCAGACACTCGGATCACTGGAGGTACAGCTTAGAGAGGGAGAGAAGATGGGCTGAAAAAAGGAGAAGAAACAGAACATGCTCTCTCTCAAACAGATTAAGGTTCTTGTAGATATAATGTCACCCAACCTGCTGGGATCCACCGATCTTGTGGGTAAGCAAGAAGAATGTATATAAACTAACATTAAACTTAACTGAGTTTTCTAGTTCCCAACCCATTCTGTATTTTCTCTAGAGTATTTGTGTAGCTTTTTGTTTTGTTTTTTTTGGTCCTGGGGATTGAACCCAGGAGCATTTTACCTCCAAGCTATACCCTCAGCCCTTTTTAATTTTTTTTTTTAAATTTTGAAACAGGGTCTCACTAGGTTGCTGAGAGACTTACTTTTTAAAAATCTTTTATTTTGAGACAGGGTCTCACTGTGTTTCTGGGAGTCTTGCTGAGGCTGGTCTTGAATGAGTGATCCTCCTATCTCAGCCTTCCAAATACTGGGATTACAGGTGTGTACCACCACACCCAGCTTTGTGTTAAGTACTGACATAAAATGTCATGGGTGAAGCTTTGTAATAGAGTGGAAGTCTAGAGGAAATGTTTAATTTGTGTGCCACTCTGTGGCTTTCCTCTGACTTGGGGACCTGTCCCAGCAATAGCTATAACTTGTTCACTTCTTGTTTAGTAACTGTCACGTACATTGATTTCCACTTTTGCACAATTGATTTTTGCTTCTGTTCCCATTTGTACCTTTGTTTTTGGACAGATATCATATGATGAGTGTCTGAGAATTGTCTCTGAGAGGTCAGGGGACCTAGTGAAGAAAGGCCTTCTTTGTCTACACAAACATCAAGTCAATGCCTAGATTTATGGAAGAGAAAGTACCATTGCTGAGATTAATCTCATCCTCTTCATTTTCTGCCCTAACTTGACATCAAGTGGTTTTGAAAAGAAAACATTTGAGGAGCTACAATTGTGAGGCTTGAGGACTCCAGCCTTGGGAGTTTTAGAATCTGACCCAACGTCTGTATGTTCTTCTAACCATGTCTTGGGGAAGAATTTTCCAGCACCATTGAAAGATTAATAAATTCCTGATGAGCAAGTTCCTTGATAAAATGACAGCTCTACATTTAGTAGTTTAATTTACTTCTACAGAGGATTTACTGCTTTTCCATGACTATCTTAGATACCCAGAAAGTAAAATCTATTAATTCTCAAAATGGTAACATACTGAGGGAAGTGTTAAAGTATTTTTCGCTCTTTTTACTGCAAAGCTTAGAGATGAAAATTTTGAACTTTAACCATTATGTGTTTTTCCTTGACAATGTTTCAAAATAGATTTCTAATTCTCATTGGAACCTAGTATTGTTCTTTAAGTGTCGAGCAGGTGAAGGTAAGAAGGTGATGTTCTACTTTAGCCTGTAACTTTGGTTTGCAGTGACCAGGGTTCCTGGTTCATCTAGGCGTAGTGGTCAATAGAAGACCACACCAGAGCTGGGTTTCTTCTTTCACCCACTATGGTTTGGACATCGGAGGAAATCTGCAGGCATTCCCTTACCTATCCAAAATTACTTATTGATTTCTTGTTTTGTCAGTGCAATGGCAGCGAGAGCCAATGAAATGAATACAAGGGCAGGAAGAAAAGCAAGCCCTGTGTGAGACAGGCTATGAAGGGCATGACTCTACTCCCATCAAAGCTCATTATTCACTTGCTGAATGGAACGTGCAACCCAAGAGCCAGCCTATCTTCCCTGACAATAAAGGTAAGGACATCTAAAGATTAGTTTTATGTTTTGTTTCTCCCATCAAAATGGCAATAGCAAATACGATATCGCTATTCAGAGAAACATGACCTTATTCAGTTTCCAGCCCAGGCAGTTTGGCATTCATGGAGACAGGAGCTCATTGTGCATGATACTCAGGTTACACCAACCAGAAGGGGGCACCTAAGAACGTTAGACCATGAATAATCTGATTTCTAACCCCACTGATCATCAATAAGAGTTGAATTCTGATGTTTGATGAGTCTTTGATTTAGCTGTGTTTGTAAGCTAAGGATTTTAATTCCCACAGAGATTGAGTAGAGGCTGTTCTCTCTTGAAGCAGTTGGAATTTCTTAGAACAAATTAGGCTTGGTATCATAACCCTAACTGCTGAAAAAATCCTCTACCACTTGGCAACAGGGCTGTCTCTTCCATGGGAACATTTCAGGAACCATTTTAAGGGCACAGCATGTTTTCTAGGAAAGCAGCTCATGGAGAAGCAGAGGTGGTGTTCCCTCAATTCTGCTTGCCCTCTTTCGGCATCCAACATTCAGATGCACTTTTATGGTGGCTCCCTGAGGCTATGTCTTCTACTTAATCTCAGAAGGGCCAGTCTGTGCCTCAGAAGGCAGAGCAGAGTTTATCGTACCTGAAAGTCCATTATTACCCTGTAAAACGATTCTCCTGAGAAGGGTCCCATGACATCATACAGGATGGCCTGGGAAAACTTGGGTTGGTATGATGGCTGTTCCCAAAACCCTTCAGGGCTGCTTGGAGCTCCCAAGAAGCTCTGGTGGGGCAGAATGGCCGCACCAGCTGAGACACATTGAGACTGCAAAACTGGATTGTAGGTGACAAGGTGGAGCCTGGGGACAAGAGGAAGCTGCTGTGCTGAGCTGGCATGTTCACCAGAGCTTAGGGATGAGTCACACACCAGAATGATGTCATGGGAGGTGACAGGGAAACTCTTGGCTGACAGATCAGCCTAGGGGCCAACCCCAATGAGGCAGGAATGATTCACTGGTCAGTGAAACATTCAGGGGTTCTGGCTGCAATTCTTTAAGAGGTCATTTTGCTCCAATGTGGGAGAAAATATGAAGCTCTTGTATATATTTTTAATAATTAAAAACTAATATAGTCCTGGTTTACTAAAATTGAAGGAAAATTTTGATCACAAGCCTAAAATCTATGTGCTAAATCTTATTTAAATCTAAGTCCAGATTTAACTGGAGAAGCATGGTAGATTGTTAGGCCAGTAAAAATACTCTGCATGACAGATAGATGTCATTACGCATTGGTTCAAATGCATAGAACATACAACACCAAGAGTGAACCTTAGTGTGAACTCTGGACTTAACATGACTATGTCATGTCAACCAAGGTTCATCAATTGTAATAAATATGTCATTCTGGTGGGGGATGTTGATAATGAGGGAGACAGTGCATGTGTGGGTGCAAGGGCATATGAGAAACTGCAATACTTTTCTCTTAATTTTGCTGAATCCTAAAACTGCTCTACAATTATAAAGACTTTTAAAAAATACTTAGGAGAAAACAGAAAACTTTCTAAAAGAACAACACAATGTGAGCCAAGCTTACATTTTAAGTGACTATTATGTAAATAATACTTTGAAAGGAAAATGGGCCATGGAAAGTGTAAAACCGAAGCCTGTACTGGATTTGTGTTCAGAAGGGCCACTAAATTGCTCATGGACCTAACGCCTCATGAAGACCAATAAAAGAGCCATTCATATTGGTTGAGGATGAGATCAACTTCAATTTTCCATGTCATTAAGTTGAGAGTTGTATCTTTACAGACACTGGTATCCAAGAAAGAATTTTGAATTTTGGAAACCAGAATAATTGAAGTAGTTGAGATCGGCTAAGAACTATGATTTTTAAAAAGTCGAAAGCATCTTCTTTATTTTTTTTCAGAGACATAGAAATGGTGTATTTATTTCATTTACTGTATACCTGTTTTCTAGCACATATGAATGAGCATGTCTTAACTTTGCCTGATATACATTTGTGGTATCCTTAATTCAGTGCTGTTAATTAGGAATTGATACTGATTTTACCAGAGCTAGGTGTAAATACCATTGTGATTTTCATGAAGAAATGACTTGCAACATAAGTTCATGGTGTAAAGTCTCCCACAATAAACATTTGAAGCAAGAAAGGAAATTGTTTTCTAATAAATGTATAAACACAGCTGATGTAGTCATTAGACATTATAGTATCATTATGCTGTAACATTTTCAGCTGTAGGTTCAAATTATTTATAATCCTTAAAAAGTCATTTTTTCCAAGTGTGAATTTATAAAATTTGATTCATTTGAATTAACCTAGAATTACTTCAGATTAGTAAGGAGTGACCATAGTTTAGATCTAAGGAGAGGTCAGAAAAATGACTTTCAGGGGAGGGAGGCAATATAAAAATGTAGGGAAAATAAAGATTCAGATGGGCTAAAGGGGTGGAGTATACATTTGTAGGAAGGCTCTGGAGGTGAACTGGAACACAGGTTAGGTACCCTGTTGGTAAGTACAGGCAGGAAGCAGGGAGGTACTAGACAGAAGGACTGAGACTGCTCCTGAAAGGACTCATGGGCTGGACCAACAGATTTCAACTGCCCCGAGGATCACAGGGGCCAGTGGATGGTGTAGCTCCAAGGCGTCATTTAATCAAATTTGTTCTTTAGAAAATTTACCCTGGCTGTACTTTGGAGAATTGACTAGTAAGGAGCAAGTCTCAAGATGAGAACCCCAGTTAGGAGCCTGAAACTATAATCCATAAATATGAGGCAGAAATTCATGACGAGAAATGTAGAAAGAAGTGGATGAAGGCAGAAGTCAGGAGTTTTCTGGTGAACTGGATTTAAGGCAAGGACAGAATCAGGGAGGTGCCTGGTCATGGCCAGGAGATGCAGGGAGAGGAGCTGGCTCCAGGAGAAGCAGGCCTGGGTGGGCTCTGATTTCAGTGAGGTGCTGCAGATACTGCATTTGATCAGGTGTTCTAGTAGGGGACTAGAGATGTGAAGAATGACTGGGGCTAGAGAAGTAGATTGGAGAGACAGCTACATTTAGTTGGTAACTGAAGAGAGAAAGAGTTATGCTGTACAGAGAAAAGCTGTACATGAGATGAGAAACGAAATCAAAATTCAAGGAACAAATAAATGGGAATATGGACCCATAAAAGATGGAGAAGAAGCAATGGGGAGCCCATGGCAATATGGGGGATAGTTGCATCATGGGAGTTACAAGAAAATTGCTTTTTTGTACAATGCTGTTTTGCCATGATGTTTCCAAACTAGAAACATACGGGATCACAGCAGAGACTCTTGTCAGGGAAAGGGAAACACAGCTCACTTGAGCTCAGGTCTTGTTCTAACCCGAGGTGTTACCATGGTCCCTCAATCTAACTTGAGTCTTCAACATACTTGACCTGCCACACACACAGATTCAGCACTAACGTGGAACAGAAGCCTTCAATTTACTTCAAAAGCCAATGGCAGTGTTCACTGTCACATTATAAAGCCCCGTGTTTGTGGTTTGGTTTACCTAAGCCTCACCATGCAAGATTCCTCCCTTTGGGACTCCGATTAGATGCAAGTATGGTTGGCAGGCAGAGATGCTTAGAAGAAAGACTATGGGAAGTGGGCACTGTACAGGCATCTAGGGTCAGGAGGAAACAGTTGGAGGAACCAAGGGGAAAAGGAGCCATAAAAATATTGGTGGAAGGGAATAGTGGTGGTGATAATGACAAAATAAAATCCTCGGCTCCAAACCTCCAGCTGCCTGTGGACAGGATGGCAGGGGCAGCTGTTTGTCAGCCAAATGGCATGAAAAATTGTTTAGGACTACCAGCAGCAATTTCCATGGGCATATCCGTTTCCAGCATACAAAACACTGTGAAGATTGCTGTTCTATTTGAGATGGCAGCACCCAGCAAGGCAGGTGTCATGGCTTTTAGTTCAGACATAAGAACACCAAGTGTTATCTTTTGGACATGGAGTGTCCTCCAGAAAAGTGCATGTGTTGGCAATGCAGAAATATTCAGAGGTGAGATAACTGGATCAGGGCTCTCACCTCATCAGCAGATTAAGCTATCATTGAACCAATACTTGGAATGGATTTACTGGGTGGTAACTGTAGACAGGTAGGATGTGACTGGAGGAGGGTTGTCACTGGGGACATGTTCTGAGGGACTGTATCTGTACCTGGCCCTCTCTTCTTGCTCTCTGCTTCCAGGCTGCCATGAACTGAGCAGCCTTCCTCCACCACATCCTGCCACCATAATGTTTCTACCTTGGAGCCAGCCAGCCATGGACTGAACCTCTGAAGCCATGAGCCAAATAAACCGTTCCTCCTCTAAGTTGTTCCTGTCAGGCATTTTGGTCAAAGCAACAAAATACCTGACTAATTTACCAAGGATGGGTATAGGATAGACAGAGAAATGCCCCCAATCTCTGTGAAAGGCTATGAAGGTTCTTTGATGCAACGGTGGAGGAAAGTTCCCAACTCTGATACACAAAGCAGAAGGAAGGCACATGTGGGGAGACCCAGGACTCTATGCCTCCAGGGCCCAAAGGGCATGACCAACAAGTTAGAGAGAAGAGACTGCTCGTATAAGAACTGACACAGACCATTTGAAGAGGTTGTTTGGTTTTCTGGAGACTGTCAGGAATACCTGCTTGCCAAACTGGATATGAAACAATCCTAGTCCATCTCTGAGTGTGGGCTGTGAGACCTAGTGAATCAAAAGTCTCCTCACTGTGACCTGTTCCTCACCCCCAGATGCCCAAAGATGAGTCTTACACTGATGGGCAGGGTGTCCAAGCAACCTTCCCAAGGCCATGCTCCTAGGAATGGCAGGGCTGTGCCTTAGACCCTGAGATGCTGGTTTCCAAGTCCTATGTTCTTTGTATTTCACTAAATAGTATGGAAAGCCTTTCAGACATGAATCTGATGTCAAGCTTCATGAACAAGAGTTGAGTTCCCACCAGCAAGGAGGCATGAGCCTCCTTCTAATTCCTCTGCTTCAAATAAACATGGAGATGTATCCCATTTGGAGAGGCTACATTATACAGAGGATTTTATTTTATTTTTGGTACTGGGAATTAAACCCAGGGTTATTCTACCTCTGAGCTACACCTCTAGTCCTTTTTATTATTTTTTTTATTTTGAAACAGGGCCTCACTAAGTTGCTGAGGGCCTCACTAAGTTGATAAGGTTGGCCTTAAACCTGAGATCCTCCTGTCAGCCTCCAAATACTGAGATTACAGGCATCTGCCACTGTATCCAGCTCTGCACATGGGATACTGATGGACTTTTATGCCTATGATGAATAGTGACAGCAGTGGTGAGGGGGGTGGCCATGCTGATGTGTCAGAACTCAGCATGCCTGGCCTAGAGAAGGGATGACCACATGGAGACAGATGACTAGCTTCAAAACCAGTAAAAATCACAGAGGAGAGAAATTAGGCATGTTCCATATGGCTTCAGAGGCAGAAGTTGCAGATAAGAAGATCTGTGCTTAATGCAAGTAAGAAGTTCCAGCTAATCAGGGCCACCCTCAAATGGAACAAAGTGCCTCATTAGGATATGTTTGCAATTGACATTAAAGATACTTGAACAAAAAAGAAATGACTGCTGGAGCCGAGACTGCCTGCTTCTTCCTCTGCCACAAAGGTTTTGAAGGGCTTAGGGTGTTCACTTTTCCTGGCCACGCTGGCAGCTGGGTGTGGGGCTGAGTTCTAGCCCCTGGGGTGTGGGCAGGAGTGTGACAGTCTTTTTATCCCTTACTCATCCTTCTCTCTCCCTATGGGTTGGAATGAGAATGGGGAGGAGTCAGAGAGCTCTGCCACACAGGCAAGGGCCACCCTCCAGTGCACACCACCACCTGATGGTCCCTGGACTCCCTGCCCTAACCAGGTGTGGTTCCATGAGAGGAAAAGACAAGTATTTAGTTGGAGCTTCCACAGTGTTGAGTCTCTCTGTTAGAGCAACTTGTCTATGTCCCAACCAATTCAACTACTTCTTGCTGATCTTGTACAGGTTAAGGTATTATGTAAGGATTTGTACACAGTGATTCTACATCTTTTAATTTTATGCCCCCCATTTATCTCCTCTCTTCCCAAACCAGCCAGCCCACGGGGCCCCATCCATGGTCAAATAGTATCTCATTTTGTCAGTGACCTTGTTTTTTTTTTTTTTTTAAGTCCTGAGGTTCTAGAAAGTCAAGTACTTTTGATCAGCTTGTCTCTCACCCCTGCATCCAGACAGCTCCCGGGGCTCATCTTCCTTTTCTTTATGAAGCATCCACTGAGGATGATAAAGGATGATAAATGATAAAGGCATTTTACTGTTTTGTTTGTGGTTTCTTACACTCGAGGATTTCTTAAAGGTGGTGCATTATTCAGCTTGCATGTGATAAGCTTCCTCTGCAATGGGTTATTTTCCCTTAGGGGAATGATTCTAGACAGCCAGTTCTCACTGAAGCTGAAGGTTGAGGTGACACAAATGTGTTTTGTCTCCAAACATGTCATGAATCAACCACAGTTCTGTGTCGGTCAGAATACCCAGCCATAATATTCCAGCTGACTAAATGTGTCTAAGTAAAATAAAGTGGTCAAACTGCAGTTGTGAGTCACTGGCCTCTGTGCCTGGGTCCGGGAGGACAGAGGCTAGTGATGGATGGAGCCGAGTTCTGTCTCGTACACCTGCTGCTGTCGTTCCTCTGTGTGTCTCCCCCTCATGTTTTCCCTCTTACCTCTTGATTACACAGCCTCTAAACTTTCTTCGGGATTTCCCTCTGTAATTTTCCTTCCCTTCACTCATGCTTTAAAACCTAAAGTCTATAATTCAGAATCTAAAAGTTGCCCATGATTGCCTCATCTTTCATGTTGACTCACAGTAGCTGCTTCCGTATCTTACATTTTTTGGAACTTTTCCTTTGCCAAGCCCATCATTAGTGTTCAATAAATAGATCTGAAGTGTGGAAAATTAAAAGATATGGATCAGATATTTTTTTCAATGCTATGTAAATTGTCAGCAAGGAAGAAAATAGAAATCTACTACCCTGCCTATTAAAAAAAATCCTGAGGATGAATGAACTTGGTTTCCTCACAGAAAGCCTTTTACAAAAATGAACTTGGTTTTCTCAGAGAAAGCCATTTTCAAAGGGAAAGCTTTTCGGAATTTTGAGCTTTGCTATTAGCAGCACTTATGACACTGAGCACGAAGGTCCTCGTTTCATTTCACAACTGCATAATTTGGAAATGATTAGCAACAGTCCTTTCTTCAACATTTTTTAATCATGGGTCAACTAAAACATCACCATCAGTTTCTCTGGCTGATCTTTCTTACATATCCTCCCGTGCAGCATATTTTAAACCATCATGAGCTCTCAAGTTTAAGCTCCATTAAATTCCTGTCAACACATTCTTATTTTCATGAGAATAGAAAGACAATCACACTTTCTGAATTCTGCTACTGGCACAGAAAAAAACTAAGGTGGAAAATTCCACCAATAGCTTGCAGTCTCTTAAAAGCTGTTTCCCTTCAATGCACAAATGTATGAGCAGGTGCATTTCAGCAAAGAGGAGGCACTCAGAACCCCAGTGAAAGCAGTTTATTTCAGGTAGTATATTTCTTTGAGGTTCTGGAACCATTGACTCAGAACCACCAGCTTCTTTCTAATTTATAGCATGTCCTTCCTGTCTGGCTGCCTGCTTAGCCAGAGGACCCTTTCCTGGGAGAGACTTCATTTGGCTCCTAGAGTCGTCCAAGAAGGAACTAAGGAGGGATGCTGGGATCTAACTTCAAGCAAAACAGAAGAGAACCCAAGACATTTGCTTAGACTAACATGTAAAATACTTAGAAAAGGATTTAATTAGTCTACAGTACTCCTCTAACACTTAATTCTGTAATCTCTGTTTCAATGTAAATGTATCACCTCTTCTGGAACAGGAAAACTTTGAAAGAGAAATAGATAAGCTAAACTTTAGAAACTAAAAGTTCAAAGTAATGAATGCTTAAGAGAAGTAGCAAGGCCTTGGGGAAATCTAGAAATAGACTATAACGTAGGAGAGCCAGTTATTAAATATTTACTTTTTCCCATTGGCTTAGAAAAAGACAAAATTCCCCTCTGGCAAGATGGGTCTCGTTGCCTGTGACGTTAGACTGCTCCCGTGGCCTCACCTCCCTGCCCAGGGAGCTGGAGCACATCATGGCTGCTAGGCTGGGAAGGGAGGCAGCGATGACTTTGGCTCTCTCCCCTCTCCATACACAGCCAGCTGGCTGCAAGGAGGGGCTCTGGGCAGCAGGTGAAGGAAGCCCACTTGCTCTTCCCCAGCCCTGATTTTGCTGTCTGAATCCCAGTACTTCTCCCTGAGCATCCACGGTTGTTCTCTATGCCTATTTCTTAACTCACTTTTAAACTATCCCACTGGCTGAGCTGGTAACAGCTAAACAATGGCTTCTGGGAGAACTTCCTGAAGAATCCTCTATTCCTAACCAGAAGAGAAAAGTTATGTAGCCTTTATTTAGAAGGATTTGGAAATGAGGTGTAGAACCAAAATCTCTATGCTTGGCATTTTTGCCTTCAGGTTTCATTTTTGAACCACTTCAGGAGTGAAGCCTTCTTTAAGTGCAAGATAGGAAATCCTGCCTGCCTTGCGAGGGTGCACCGAACAAGTGCACCATGCCTCCCGGTGATCAACAGTGCTCAGCGGGGCCATCAGGAATGCGGTGAAGTTCTCAGGGGCTAGGAACAGGGTCGACTACTCTGTCTTCAATTCCATGCTTCTAGGCATGGAAGTACTTAGCTTTCTGAACTGAATTTATTTATTTTGGTACTGGGGATGGAACCCAGAGGCATTCTACTTCCAAGCTATACCCCCAGCCTTTTTTTTTTTTTTTGAAACGGGGTCTCACTAAGTTGCTGAGGGTCTCACTAAGTTGCTGAGGCTGGCCTCGAACTTGCGATCCTCTTGTCTCTGCCTCCCAAGTACTAGGATTACAGGTGTGCACTACCACACCCAACTTCCTGAATTGCTTTTATACTTTTTTCTGTCTCCTTTACAAAATTACTTGTTGAAATTTCTTGATGCTTTCTCGCCCTCTAAAATCTCTGAGTTTATTACTTTTTAGTGTATTGTAGAAGACAGAAGCTCAGGAAAATAGGCCTATCTCCTTCTCTATAATGTGATTCAGTATAGTTAACAATATTGCATATTTCAAAATAGCTAGAAGAGAGGATATTGAATGTTCTCACCACAAAGAAATGATAAATGTTTGAGACAATGGATAAACCAACTATCCCTAATTGATATTATACAATGTATGCATGTATCAAAACATCATGCTGTACCCCATACATATGTCTAATTATTATGTACTCATTAAAATTTAAAATTCACAACTCCTTAGGGAAACAAAAAGTAGACAATTTTGAGTACTCTTATCAGTGTAGGTCTATTCAGGCCCGAAGGCTCATAACTCTTTGTATATAGAGGACACATAGTAGGCCTTTTTTTGCTTCTTCGTTGACTCTTGTTTCAGCTACTGAGGCTGTTGGACATGTGCTCTCCATATCAGCGATGCCTCTTGCTCTAGCCACATACTGCATCTTTGTGTAGCCCCTCAGCCCAGAAGGTCGAGCGAACCTTACCTTTTTGTACAGACTTCTCAGATCTCGGTACTGCCACATGCTGTTGAGGACCTGAGATGCAGCCTTGACCACTTTTGGAGAGTGCCTGATGAAGAAAGGACAGGAAACACAAGAGGGTGAGTGAGGGCTGGGCTTACGCAGACATTGACGAGTCAGTTTGAATCCCCCCCCCCCGGCTTTCCTGGCTCCTTGCCTTCAAGCCTGTGGAGTGCAAAGGATTGTTCTACCACCCCCCATTCCTGTTCTCATCAACACATCCAGGAGGGTGAGAGACAGGAAGGAATTATATTTTGGCAAAGAGGTTTCATGATGCAAACGCAGAGCAGTGGCATTTAGTCATAATGCAGACTTAGTGTATGACTACAACACGGTAGAGGAAGAAGAAAAATCTAGTGATCGTTTGACTACAACATGGAACAGGAAGAAGAAAACAACTAGTGACCAGGAAGGGCCAGAGTCAGGAGCTCTGATGGCAGTGTTGTGCAACACGGGGGTAATAAGAACAAAGTTCTTTGTTTCTGCAACTGAAGCGTGAGAGCATTCAAGGTGTTGGCTCTACACACCTGTATGATCACAAACAGTTGCTCTCCACTTGCTGCTGATGCCAAAAGCACAAGGGACGGGTGGTGAATGCTGACATGCGTGTGCACATGTTCATGTACACAGAGGAACTCACGTGTGTAACAATCTATAAACAAAGCCCTACATGTGCTTAAAGGTCTGCCCCCCCGGACAAGAGCGCATAGTGAGAAACCAAGGTCACAGAAACTTTTGAGCTAGAACTTCTCAACCGTTATTAAAGTTATTCCTTTGGAATCCCTATGAAAATATGACTAACTATTTGGCCTTTAGGTTCAGCATCAATCTACAACTCAACACAAGAGATGTGGTTGATAAGTTCATGTTGATTTAATTCACTTGAATTCTTGGAGGTCACTTTGACCAGTGAACATGGAAGCCATTAGCTTTTCAGGAATTCTTTATTGTAACAGGCTGTTTTCAGCAGCAGCTACACAATTCTAGTGGCCTGCCATTTATATCATGGTGCATCTATCTTAGGGGTCACCTCAATTTTTTGGCAAAATGTCAGATAGTAAATATTCTTGGCTTTGGGGCCATTTGGACTCTGTTGCAGTTACACAACTCTGCCACTGGAACAAGAAGAGTCATAAACATAATAATTAAACAAATGGGTATGGTGTACATATACAAAATTATCAATGCCAATCTCAATATCATGCCCAGGGAAGGGGAGGAAGCTGGTGGGAGTCAGGGGTAAGCTCACCAAGTGCTGTGTGCATGTATGTCTCTATTGCTCTGAACTTCATTATGATGTATGATTATAATGCACCAAGAAAATTTAAAAAATAAATAAGTGTACTATATGAAGGGCCCTAAATTTTTTTTAAAAAAAAGGTATTGGGAAAGAAAATTAAATGGGTGTGGCTGTGTTCCAATAAATTCTGATTTACAGAAACCAAATAGTGTGTGGGATGTGGCCCCTAGGATGTAATTTTTGTACCTCTAGTCCATATGAATGGTGCCTCCTGGTTTGGGGTGGGATATTCCCGGTCATGAGGATTCCAACATGATGGCCGGCCCTGAAGCTGACTGATGTGTGTGGCTGACAGACCCACTAAAGACAATATCTGAATTGAAACCGAAGATGCTCTTGAAATAAAACAGTCTTTGAAAGTGGGCAGATGGGCCAGATTGAGGTTAGAGTTGAGAGCCTAAGTAAATGGACATTTTGAGGATATACATTTTGCCATGAAATTATGGGATGCCCACACATGGTGGAGAAAATGGCTGCTATTTTCCTGGGTCTTCGCGTGTGTAATTTAGACCAACCCCATTTAAGGTTTCTTCATCCATATGCTGAGAGGCAACAGTAACAGCCATTGTTATGATTACTGAGGTGGAATTCAGCTTTGGCTATATTAGTTGGATCAAGCATTTGAAAAGAAATTCCAATGTTTTTCCTCTATGAAAGAAAGATTGGCTATATTAAAGTAACATTTATTTTATTTTAGTAAATGAATGGTTGCTAAATTATTTCATAGTATATGATAGTATCATGCTCTAAATGTAATTTTAAATTCCTTTGACTTAAAGACTGAGAATTTTAGACCTTTTCATGGATACAGATAAAGGTACATTTTATTCTTATATAATCAATGCTGAACAAAAATTAAATGCTTGGTTTCATTCTATTGTATCACCATTAGCTAGATATTTGTCTGTGACAATAGTCAAGCAACCCTAGAGGAAAATATATTAATATTCAGGTAGTGATAGTATAGTTGAAACATTTGGTATGCAAAAATTCCTGACACAGTATTTTTTGTTTCTACTTCTTGCTTAGTTACAATAGAAATAGACTGTGAATGTGTAATTAATAGCAGAGTTTAACCTCTTAATTAAAATACATCATAGTGTTATAATATCATGCTAAGGTCAAAGAGACAATGCTTTATTTTTAGACTTTAATTTTTATCCATTCACTAGACTGGTATCATATAAACTTCTACTTGAAAAACTAGAACTATTGATTGAAGGACTTGAACATTGAGTGTTTCTAATGTAACAAGTGATTACAACCCAAGCCACAATACACAGTTCTTTACTGACAAGTAACAGTTCAGCCTGTTAATAGCTTTCTGTCTTATGACAAAATACAGTGACACATTCAACACTATTTCCTATATAACTGCTAAAATCAGAAAACAAAACAAAACAAAAAAACCACAAATGTATTTTAGAAGATATGATAGAATGTCTGTAATGGGTATTTAAAATGATGCGAAAAGAATAAGTTATAAAGACTTTAAAGTGGTGAGTATGAGACCCCTAACAGAGTTAATAACAATTATACAATGTCTGATCTCCACCAGAGCTATCAAATCAAGAAAACGTCAGCTGATGCAATTCCTGGTGGCTGTTCAGGACAGTGATGCCAGCAGCAGTATCCCAGAACACCAGTCCCTTGGGCTGTGTTCCCACGACACAGTAAGGTTTGTCATTACTACATACTGTGATTGGCAACTCGCCAGTTGATTCATTAGCATCATGGCATATTTAGGCTTGCATATATTTAGTAATATTATGTATAAATATGTAACATGGGAAATCAAAGGCAGGCACATTTTTTTCATCTGGTTTTTTCCCAAGTAAAAATCAGGTTTGAACTGAACCTATTTCTGGAAGTGAGTTTTTAAGAAGAATTTAGAGTAGACAGACATATTCATAAGCATTTTTATAAATTAACTAGTGTGAACTGATATTCCTAAAATTTCCATTTATTAAATCATCCCCAATTCAAAAAATTCTATTTTTGATGAAGAATTTATACTGGATGGTCATGGGAATCTCAGTGCCTACTGTTATAATAGAGACAAGTGGCTGGTTTCATGCTAAGAGTTGGAGCAATTCTCTTGGATTCATTTTGTTTTAAGAGAGGTGGAAAGCAATAAAGAAACTGAAGTGTAGGTAGAAAATGAGGAGTTATAAAAACCTTGTTTAGTTCCTCAAATTAGTCAGTATAAAAAAAAGAGCTGAGCTACATGGGAATATGGGTAAGATTGACTAATCAAGAGAACTGTAACTGGAAAGATGCCTGGTTCAATCCAACTCAACACTTCTTATTAAACTTGTAAGTGAAAAAAGATAAAAGAACAATGAGATCAAACAAGTGACTATTCCATGAGGAAATTTTTAGTCAAATTAAGGAAAATTTGTGAGATCATCTGTAGAGAAGAAAATCTTCCCGATAACAACAACCAATAACCAACCTAGCCGGTCCAGTTTTTGTACTGGCAACAAGAATATATATTATTTCAAGCCGGGCGTGGTGGCGCACGCTTGTAATCCCAGTACTTGGGAGGTGGAGACCAGAGGATCCAGGTTCGCGGCCAGCCTCAGCTACTTAGTGAGGCCCTCCGCAACTTCGTGAAACCCAGTTTCAAAATAAAGTATAAAAAATAGGGCCGAGGGTGTAGCTCGGAGGTAGAAGCCCCTGGGTTCAATCCCTGGTACCACACACAGAAAAAAAGAATATATACTATTTCATAGATGACTTCCTCAGATGATTTTTAAGTAGTTTCAATAAATAGTTTTCTTTGACCACAGGACTGATAAAAGCATCTTTTCTCTGTAAGGTTCATTTAGTGATGCTTAGAGCTATAGGGAAGCTCATCACAAGGGAATAATACATGCCAAACCATGCCCAAAACTCTCTAGACTTAAAATTCAGAGAAAGTATTTTAATCTTTGAATGTCACATGATTATAGACAAACAAATATATTACAGTATTTTGTGGATTATGGTTTTATTGTGCATTTATGTATATATGCTTTTAAAAGCACTAATATGTTAAGTTCTTGATACTCAAAACAGGTAGGTACTTCAATTAGAGATCCCAAAGGTTTACTGAAGTATAAAGAAGAAAACCATGGAGCTTCTTGCCTACATAGTATAGTGTCTTGTTGTAAGCAAAAATCACACGATATATCTATATTTATTTATGCAGTTTGAGCCAACCATCTGCATTGCGCAAGTCCAGGGGATCTTCTCTACTTGATATAAGAAAGTGTTTAAATTCTAGTGCTGAGTCATTGATTGAACCTATTTGGAAGTCTTGGGGTGCTTAAACAGAAACCCTGAAACTTTACACTACATTGGTAATATCCTGAATTAAGTGAAACAATGAGATAGAATTTCCAGAAAGTCTCAAATTACATTCACCACAGTCTTTAATAATGAAAGAAAAATTATTTAGCACTTAGATGTAAAGGAATGGGGGACGGGCAGAGAGTGAAAAGTCAAGAAGCAGACAGTTCCTTGATAATAAAAGACTTACGCTTTTAATCTTCTTTGATTACATTGAGGGACTTCAAAGGTGGCCACATTTAATTAAGGTTAGTGAAGGTCTCTGTAAAAACTGACAGCTCACTGGTACACTAACACCCTGGCTAGTGGAGACATTTTTTTCAGTTGCATACAGTAAGATACTCTTGGATGTTCAGTCACACTGGAAGACATTCCCAGTGCAATTGCTTTGACATCAAATCATAGTACTTTTTTTGGGTTTTTTTTGCATTTGCCTGAAAGCCTCCATCTCCCCTCTGCCTGAGAAATTTCTATTCATTCTTCCAGGCTTGGTTATCATTAATTCTAAGAAGCATATTACATAGCCCCTCTCTCAGTTTTAGATTGGAAAATATGGGCATGGTGACTTGTTAAATAATTTGCCCCAAATCTCACAGCTAGCAAGGCAAGGTACTTGATTAGAACTGAACTCTCTCTGCAATCTCACACTGTCCTGAGTGATAACTTGCTCTGCGGAGCTGCAGAGACACAGAGCCAGACGATGAGGGCCCATTGATCCATGGACTTCCCACCACAGAGGGACCACGGAGAGAATCCTCATGCATCCAGGTGAAGCTGGTGGTCTTTTCTGTGCTGCATTTGTATGTAATCTGGAAGGTCAAGCTACCTTACGGATATCACATTAGTCACCAAGTAAGTCCCGAGTTATTTATCAAATCAAAATGATCACTGAGCTCAGCTTTCAGGGTGGGGTGCAAAACCTGGAAACCATTTGCCCTTTTCCTTCCCTCATCAGAGGAAAATGCTTTCCACGGACATTCAGTATGCTGCCCATAACCCGGTGATGGCGGGCACACTTAGAACCCATTGCACCCATGCAGAGTATGAGGTCGCCATCCAACGTACTTATCTCCTTTGCTTTTAGAGATGCCGACCAGCTTCTCGATGCCGCCGGCATCCCGTAAGGCCTTGGCGTTCTCCATGTTCTTTGTGATCACTTCGTGCAGGGTGCAGCAGACAGCTGTCACGGTGTCATCCGACATGGCCTTGCTCGCTGCATTGTTGCTGTTGTTCCCACCGGGAAGCCTGTGGACCAGATCTCGCATGGCGTATTTGCCTACGAAGAGAAGATGAAGAGAAGAGTTAAGGAGATGTCAAGGTGGAGGACGGAGGCGGGGAGAGATGGGTTCAGAAGACAAAAAGAATAGAGGGGCCATGTCAATGTAATATTGCCTGTTGCCCACCACTGAATGTGCTCTATTGGGTGATTTTAAGCACACTCACAGAGAAAACAGGACAGTCATCCCTTGGTATCCATGGGGCATTAGTTCCAGGAAAACCCTGTCCTCCTGCCCTGCATGGGTATCAAAACCTGTGGCTGCTGAAGTCTCTCATATAAAATGGAATGTGTATATCCTTCCTTATATTTGTAGTCATCTCTAGATTAATTTTAATACTTAATGAAATGTAAATGCTATATAAATGATTGTTATACTTTATTGTTTAGGGACTAATGAAATAAAAAAGTCTACACATGTTCAGTACAAGTGTAATTTTTAAAAATATTTTTGATCTGCAGTTGGTTGAACCCAAGGAGGTGGACCCCAGGGATATGGAGGGTCGACTGTATTCCCTCATGGCCAGCGCCTAGAGTTTGGTGCTAGATAGATGTGGGATTGAATCACTGGCAGTTATTTTATGCCTCTAAGCCTCTGATGTTTCACTCTGTAAAGCAAGAATAATAGTACCTGATCTACAAGAGTATTTTAGAAATTAAGTGAGTAAACACACAGTGATTAACAAGGACGTGGGACTCAAGAGATGTGAGCTATTGCTAAGTTCCTGCTTGAACTATATACGTTTGTCTGGGGGATGGGAGACAAGTATGAGATCTAACTTGATATCCCAAAAGTCAAGCAAATGTATAGCAATTCTAACATAACCCTCCAAACATCTTAACATGAGCTGTGTTTGAACCTGTGTTATTGAACAGGAGTCAGATGACAAATATGTGGAGAATATGATCACTTGTGTGAGTTCGACCCCTGTAAAGTGAAGAGAAACACTGAAAGCAGGGCAACTGGACAAGGACTGTCTAACGAGGTGTCCTCTGCATTCGGGTAACCTTGCCTCTTTCCTGGGATTTTACTATATGGTTCTATAATACAAGGTTTACTAACATAGCATGTTTTCCTTTGTGTGAAAAATAAAACAAAATCCAACTCTGCTCCCTTAATTCACTTTATCATGATTAATCTGGCTACTACTAATGATAAAGGTACTTGCAATGGCATATTTATGGAGTTCTTTTACTTTACAAAGCACTTTAGGCATTGCCAATAACTTGGCGAGACAATTAATTTATCCCACCGGCAGCTTCCAGTTCTATTCCTTTAATTTACTTCTGGGAGTAAGTAAATGAGTGCCGGTGGCAAAGTTGGCTGTTCTTAAATTTGGGGGGTGAAATCTGCAAGTGTCCAAAGTTCGATCCCTTACTTGTCTCCCATCCCCTCAAAGAGACATAGGTAGCTAGCTCCTAAAAGAAACTATTTGAAGTATTTCATTGCCAACATGTCTCTAAATGATACCTTCTTTTGCTGCTAAATTCTCTAGTGCCTGGAGCCCAGGGGAAGAAAAGAACCCCAAGGGAGGGCGTGGTGGTGCACGCTTGTAATCCTAGTACTTGGGAGGCGGAGACTGGAGGATCCAGGTTCGGGGTCAGCCTCAGCTAGTTAGTGAGGCCCTCTGCAACTTCGTGAGACCCAGTTTCAAAAATAAAGTATAAAGCCGGGCGTGGTGGCGCATGCTTGTAATCCCAGTACTTTGGGAGGCAGAGACCGGAGGATCCGGGTTCGCGGCCAGCCTCAGCTCTCTCGCTCTCTCTCCCTGTCTCTCTCTCTCTCTCTCCTTAGTGATGCCCTCCGCAACTTTGTGAGGCCCGGTTTCAAAATAAAGTATAAAAAATAGGGCCGGGG
>PVJS01035156.1:0-21173 GCA_004027185.1 Glis glis | reverse complement strand
CCTCCTCCTCCTCCTCCTCTTCCTCCTCCTCCTTCTCTTTCTTTCTTTTTCATTCTGGGGATTGAATCCAGGGGCATTTTCTCCAATCAAATCCCCGAATCTCTTGTTATATCATTTTGAGAGCATAAGCTATCTTCACCATGTCCTATATAAGCTCCCCTCCAGATGCCTCTGGATCAAGTGTGGCCTTAGGCATAGAGTACACAATCCATACATCTTCTTCAGATTGATCACTTTCTTTGGGTGGTAAACCCCAAGATAGGATTTTTGTTGGAAAAAAATGGGTCTTTCCCTTCCAACACACTTATTAAATTATTCAAATCAAGAGATATTTTTTTTTACAAATTCCTGTAGTGTTTTAATAAGGCCAGCTATTTAGGAAGTGGTGTCAATGTGCAATCTGCAAAAAGGGGAAGCCTCAGAGGTGCTGTGGTAATAATGCAGTTACTTAAAGAACATTTAAACTACAAATATCTCTGTGGTTTTTTATTTGGTTCCACATTATAGTCACTCAGAAATTTCTCAAACCTTGGCTAATCACTTTAAAAATGTAAGGCTTAACAAATGATTATACTTCCCCAAATGCTCTGGTCCTTTCAACTCCCACTTTTTTTTTTAATATTTGATAAAAGCAAGCAATTCAATGCCAAGAAGAGCTACTGAGGAAAAGCAAGAAAAATTTCACAAGCAGATTGAAAAAACCTGTGATAACTCTGGAGTTGCAGGAAAGTTCCAACTATTAACGCAGAAAATAACTAAAATGTAGTGACAACAGGCAGGAGTTGCATCTTTCAAAGGTCGAACACTTGATCTCTCAAAATAGGGGGCTGTGCTCGCTTGGTGTGTGTGAGTGGAGAGAAGGCACTTACTTGCTTAGAGGGACTGGAGCCCCAGCGGTCCAGGATGTGCTGAGTCATATTAAAGGAAGCCCCTGAAATAAGTGTGTGCGTGTGTGTGTGTGTGTGTGTGTGTGTGTGTGTGTGTGTGTATGTGTGTGTATGCACTTTAATTTCTTTTTTTTTATACTAGGGATTGAACCCAGGGGCATTTTACTTCTGAGCTACACCCCCAGCCCTATTTTTTTAAAGCAGGGTCTCCCTAAGTTGCAGAGACTGGCCTTCACCCTGTGATTTTCCCCCCCAGGCCTCCCTACCCGGGTCCCACCCCGCTCTCTCACCCTCCCAGTTCACGACATTGAGATTGGCATTGATAAATTTTATGTCCATTCAAGTGTTTTCTTCATCAAGTCTCTCTCCCCCCACCCGCCTCCCTCCTTTAGACCCCCTTCATCACTCCACTAGGGTGTCTCCTCCTTTGTCTGGTGTCCCTCCTGTATCCCAGTTTCTCCCTAGCTTCCACATATGACTTAAAACATCTGGCCTTTCACTTTTTGTGACTGACTAATCTCACTTGGCATAATATTCTCCAGTTCCAACTATTTCTCTGCAAATGACATAATTTTGTTCTTCTTAATGACTGAGTAGAATTCTATTGTGTGTATATCCCATAATTTTGTAATCTACTCATCTTTTGATTCCATATAACTCGTTCAAATAATAATTATAGTTGGCATATTTTAAGTAACAACTATTTGCCGTGATTCAAATCTGGACACCACTGTAACTTTTTCTTACAACACTCTCCAGGGTAGACATGAGTGTTCCTATCTTATTGGTGGAAACTGGGTCTTAGACTAAGTCATGGCCAGGTGTGGTGGTGCATGCCTGTAATTCTAGTATTTGGGAGGCTGAGACAGGAGGATCACAGGTTCTAGGCCAGCCTCAGCAACTTAGTAAGACTCTGTTTCAAAATAAAAAGTATAATAGGTCTGAAAGTGTAGTTCGAAGGTTGAATGACCCTGGGTTCGATCCCAGCAACACAAAAAGAAAGTCAGACTAAGTCACCAATTAAAGTGCACGTAGCTAGGAAGTAACATAGAACCATGATATGTTCCTCATGCCAAACATGCTGTTCCTCTAGAACCAAGAAACCCCAATCAAAACAAAACATCCACTTCTTAATAAACAAATGCACAACTGCTTTCAGAGGTTGAAATTTTAAAGAATTATTCTAGATGCTCTTACACCCACCTATTGTAATTCCTTTATGGACTTAGGGCTTTCGATTTTATAAACAATTCTATCTTCCAATTTCTCATTTTATCCTCACAATAATCCTACATAGTATGTAGGCAAAAGTTACTTGGGTTTCAGACACAGATGGTAAAAATTAGGTCATGAAGAGGCAAGTAACTTGCCCAAGGTCATTCTGCTGAAAAGTGGCAGATAGAGTAAACACTTTCAGGGCTTTTGACTCTAATATTTCATAAATAAATCCCTGTGTAAGGCACTTTGTCCATGTACCTAAACAGCCATTGTGAGCGCCCACATACCATCATGTAAAGTCAGTGGAGAAGCCGCTGAGATCATTTCAGCCCTCGTTTCCCTGCCCTTCACTGTTTATGACTTAAATGTGATTCTTAGGGTCTTCCCTCATCTGTGAGACAATTGACAAAATTCTTAATTCATTCTGCATGGATATGGAAATAATGTAGTTTGAGGGTTTTGCAGCTCAAATAGCCTCAACATGTCTCATACCTCAGCTTCAGATTCCATTGCTGGGACAACATCTTTGACACAGCAGAAAGCTTCTACGTGAATTGGAATAGGAACAGGCTCCATACTATTTCCATAATTGTGTCTTGCTGATAATTTGCACACCTAGCTTCAGGGGCTGTCTAGCAAGCGATCTCCCCCCACCCCATTTCCACTACATTTTCAATGGAATCTGGGGAAGCTGTGGGAACTATTGGCTTCAACTTAACAGTGGGTGGCAGGAACTCAGAAGTCTAATCCCAGACCTGCTACTAATTTCCTGGATGGCTGTTGGTCCATCCATTAATCTCTCTCTATCACAGTCTCCTTCTCTAGAGGAGATAGCAAGAAAAATGGGATGTTTTATGCATTAACACGTCTATGATCATAATGTGCTCTGTAAATGCATGGTTTTCTAAAACTGCTCAGTGGTAGAAGGTAAATCAAAAGAAATCCAGTTTCTTGTTTTTTAATATGACATATTAATGGGATCTTTTCGTGTCATAGTTAGAAACTGGAAAAGAGATGAATTAAAGAGTCAAGCGGATTATTGTACAAAAAGCATTCTATTTTCAAATGCTCAGACCTGAGTTATCTAATAATAATCACAGAGGTACCTTAAAGTAAGGACAAGGAGACTCTTCTAGTATCAAGACTAATAAAATGTAAATCTCATACTTTCTCAAGGGGAGCATTTTCATTAGTCATGGTGGATATTAAGCTGAAACTGGTCTCATTAGGACTTTGGCTGGAAATACTTAATTTTTTTGAATAACACAACACTTTGGCTATGAATTTTCAAATATTTTACTGCATCAGCATGACTTATTATGAGACTAGGGAGGACAAAATAACCTCTGAGATGTCATTCCGGATGATCTGCATTGCATATTCTCTAAGAAATGTCCTTGCTTAGTTTGTGTCTATAAATTCTTCAGCCTCTTAGGGAGACATGAGAAAGCTCTAAGGAGAATTCAAGTCATGTGTGCAGTGGCCCCATGCAAGATAGAATTAAGTGTGGTTCAGTTATAAAACTGAAGTCTAGTCAAGTATTATTTTTAAAAAGTGATTCTGCAACTTAAATGCATTGGCTTGTTTTTACTCTTTGGCATTTTCTTTATCCAGAGACTATTGTTTTTGAGATTATAACTGGAAAAAATAAGCAAATAACCAAAGTTAATTCATTTTAAAGAAACCACCCAATTCCACAGGTTTTTCCCCATAAGGTAAAATTATAGTGTCTGCCATTTCAATGATTTAATAGTCAACTGAGTTACAGTGGACCACGTGGTTATGAGAAAATATAATTTAAGATAAATCTAGGGGAAGTCTTGAGCAGGTAAGTTGCACTAAAACAGGCCATTTTGCAAAGTATCCACATTGTGCCTTTAAAAATTATTTTACTGGAAAATGATATGGAAAGTCTCTGTCAGTGGACTTGGATATTGATGGTGGGTGATATGCTGTGTGTGTAAGCAAATCCATGAACCTTTGTGGAATTTATTTTTGGAATTTTCCAATCCTTTTATCTACAAATCTTTTATATTCCATATTGTCAAGGTTTTAGATAGGACACCAATGTGAACTTATGTCCAGATACTGAGAAACTCTCTGATGAGACTCAGAGTACTGAAGATTATAAGTTTACATTCACTTAGGCAGTAGATTTCCTATGTAACTGCCAAATTCAAAATGGATTCTTAGGAATGGTTTCAGATTATTGTAATCTAGGTTATTCAGCTCTACTTTCTTAAAAAAAAAACAATTTAAAAATGCTAGAAGGACTGGGGGTATCACTCAGGGTTTCATCTTCAGCATCACACACACACAAAAATGCTGGATTAAATTTTCATTTTAAAGTCAACTTAATATATTTTGAAGTGCTGAAAAAATAATGAGGAAATTCCAGGTAAATTCATCGATGATAAGACACTCTTAAAGTATTTGGCCATTCAGTACACTTAGATTTTGTGTCAGGGATTCAGTGGAGTAAAAGGGACAGAAATCAAAGGCCAAAGCATGTCAGAGCTTAGGAGTTTTATGAGATACTCTCCCTAATTAAGTTGGGACCCAAAGAGCTGTATGCTTCGGGCTGAGCCAGAACTAAACTCACTCTCTTCTCCCTAACACTAGAGAGGATAGAAAGGATTACATCAGTGTTTAACAGAGCAGGAAGTAAAAATGAAAGGAGGGAAAAATAATAATAAAAAACTATCTTTGAGATGGCTACAGACCTGTATAGATTTACACCCTGGACATTATATAATCTGGCTGAGTCCTAAAACTACAGGTCTTGGTTGGAAATAGTCCATGCTTAGAAGTGCCCCAGATGGCCGGCAGAAGTAAACATGAAGGCTCTCTGGTAGAGGGAACTATTCACCCTAGGTTGCAAATTATTTCTCAAGGGCAGTGATCAGCATGCACGCAAAGATAACTAGACACTCACGGAAACAAGGCAATATGAGTGAGAACCAGCAGAAATAAAAGACAATACAAGAAATAGGTCAGCACGGATATCAGATTTTTTTAATGATCAGGCCTAGGTGATAAAACACATAACTTTACTAAGTTTGAAATAATAAAGATCTTGAAAATATCTACAGGAAATAGGAAACCCTAAAAAGTGACAGAGAAGAGATTTAGGGTTTCAGGATTTTGTAATGTAACTGAAACCTGCAAAAGGGTAGAAATTACATCACTTCTTAGCCCTGAAGCTTCTTCCCTGATCCTAATGAGCAACGCAATTTTCAATACGGTCTGTATTTTTGTAAACCTCAAGGAGTCAGGTAATAGTGCACATCTCCTTTATTCTGTTACAAGATAGCTATCTCAGCAAATCAATGGAAAGAATTGTTCACCACCCTTTCTGACATAATACAAGTCTCCAAACAAGAACAAACCGAGCTCAGTTTGATGGTTTCTGGCACATCGAAAGTGGTTAGATGAGTAATAACTACTGTTTTAACTTTTCAAGAGAAAGGATGTTGTTTTAGCACTTAAAGGCAGAAGATTCTCTTGCACAGATGAGATCATCTTCTAAGGTAGTCTTTACAAATCACACTTGGAATCACAATGAAAGACTAAGGCTAAGTTCTACATTCCTGTCTAGGAATAGCTCATCTTTTGAGTATTGTTTCTACTCCAGATTTTATATCAGGGTATGTTTTTTGAACATGTGTGTGTATGTGTGTGTGTGGGTGGGTATATGGTGTGTATGTGTGTGCATTTGAGTGTATGTAGGACTGGTGTATAATTGTGTGTGCATGAATATGTACATAAGTAGTGTATATGAATATATGAATGTGTGTGTGTGTGTGTGTGTGTGTGTGTGTGTGCATGTGTGTGTGGTATGTGTGTGCCTGTACCTTTTACATTTCTGAAATGTGACTCAGTGCTTTTGGTCATAAATCAGGACTTCCTTTTTCTCTTTTTTCTTTTCTTTCTTTCTTTTATTTTGTGGTACTGGGGATTGAACCCAGGGACATTCTACCTCTGAGCTACACCTCCAGCCCTATTTTATTATTTTTTTATTTTGAAACAGGGTCTTGCTAAGTTGCAGAGGGCCTAAGTTGCTGAGAGTGGCTGCAAATCCTACTGTCTCAGTCTTCCAAGTATTGGGATAACAGGTGTGTGTCACCATATCTGGCTAAGACTTCCTTTTTTTCTAAGTTTTAGACTCACTCTTGATAACCACTTTTAACCAAGTTCCCCCTAAACACCCACACACAATGGTAGAAGGGAGACCTGAATAGTTGGGCTCAATTCCTTCAGGCTTATGAGAAATTTGCTATAATTTATTTAAAAATTTTCTCAAAGCAGAAGTGAACCAAAGACCAAGGCTGTGAAAAGTGATGTTTACATGTTCCCCTGATACCATGATCTCCTAATCTCAGAAATTTCTGTAACTGGGATAATATAGACAGCTCAAGAAGTTGCCCTGATGCTCTTAAAACTAGGCTAAAAGATTACGTGTGCGTATGTGTGGCATGTTTGTGGCATAGTGTATGTGGTGGTGGTCTGTGTGTGTGCATATGCATGTGCATGCAATATGGTGATGTGTGTGTGTTGTTCATGTGGTAGATATGTATGTGCCTGGTTGTGTGTGTCTGCACACGTGTGCATGCATATTAAGTGTATACGTACAGTAGTGATTTGTGTGTGTGGTGTGTATGTATGATGTGTATACATGTGTGTGGTAGTGTGTATGTGTGCTTATATAAATGGTAGAGTGTGTGTGTGGTGGTGGGTGTATGTGAAGTGGTGTATATATCTTTGCATTCTTTAGGTTGCATTAGGAGGCAGTGACTTTGTTCTTGATATGTCCAAATTGCCCTCACTTCATCAGTTCCTTTGCTTTTAAATAAACTTCTTTCAATATCTTAAATAAAGCTGCGGATGCAAACCTTCCACTGTATCATTATTACAAAAAAACAACAAGATGTAAGTAAAATAGAAAGTGTTAGGAAAAATAATGAGTGATTTTTATAGCAGCCAGAATTTCTTAAGTGATAAAAAACATAGAATTAATCTTGGACAAGTTACGTAAGTTCCTGATACCTCAGATTTCTTATCTATAAAATGGTAATAAAAATAATAACTACCTCTTGAAGACATGAGGATTAAAAGCATTAGTGCAGGTAAAACCCTTAGAATAATGTTTGGCACATAAAAACCACAACATAAAAGCAACTGTTATGGTCATGGTATTTGCTTCTACTCTACATACAATGGGAGACTAAGGTATCAAGAATGTTTTGATTTCAGATTACACATCTAGTAATGTAATGTCCTTAAAAATGATCGGGTTGACATGGAAATTATCTGCTTGTCCTTGTTCTCTCATTTGGAGGAGAATCTCTGCAGATGGGAAAAGTGTGAAAGTTGTATCCAAGTCTTTAGTAGTTGCATACAGTAACACCCAGTGGCCTTAAGCAGGGGTTTCCTGGAAAGCCCTCTTTCTGGTTGTCTTCTCAACTTCCCTTAATTCCAGTAACCCCCTGTGCTGAACTCTGTGGTAATCTGGGAAGAAATGGTTTTCAACTGCTTGGAAGGAGTGCTTGTGACCTGAACGAATCGGTCTTGCAGCTCGCATTCTCTAATGCAGGAGCGATTATTCATCTCTTGCTAGCTGATTGTTGGGGAGCTGAGCAAAGGAATGGGGGTGTAGGGAGCAGAGAGCTTTGGGGGAGGTGCGGCTCTGGGCAGAGGAACACCACTCTTTCCTCAGTGTCACATTGGCCTTTAGCTCACGCAGTTGACAGACGGCTCAATCATTTCCTCCCGGCCAGCGGCCCCGGCACCAGCTGGCTTTGACATTAGAACTCCGGCCCTGACTGACAGGGGCCTTGTCCTGCCTGCACTCTGGGGGCCTGTGAGAGTCTATTCAGACTCCTCCTTTAGTCCGTTGATTTACTGTCCCTGTTGGCCTGTCGTTGATCCATTTTTCCTCTCCGTTTGCTCACAGGGCACCCCAGAAACCATCCTCTAGTAATATATTTGGTTTATGATTTCCTCGGGAGCTAAGGAAGAAAAACAACCTAGGCGGTACACCTGTTGGATTTTACTGTGTGCAGGACCCTTCAGCCAGGAAGGCACAAAAAGAAAGACTGTGCAGGCCCCAGAACGTATGGAGCTCACATTACTCGATCAGGACACCGGCAGAAGCTGAACCAGGTCCCTTTGAAATATATTTTTTATTTTTATTTATGGCTCCATTTGGATTATGCTGCCTATAGGTTTGGCCAATGCACCATTACTGACTGTGGATCCAAATAGCAAATATGAGGGCGTGATGGCCTGTAGGTGGGGCATGCACTCCAGAGAAGGGGAGGGGAGGGGGATGCTCCACTCAGCTGAGGTCCAAGGGCAGAGGCACCCAGTCCACTACTAACTTCCTCATGGACACAAAAGTTGGGTCACAAGCCCCCTGGCTAATGCTTAAGAGACATTCAGCTGGTATTGAAGGAATCAGTCCAGGAGAAATTGAATCTCCCTTGCCTGTCCTTCTAACTTGTTTTAAATTATTTTTTTATTATTACCAGGGATTAAATCCAAGAACATTCTATCTCTGAGCTACACCACCAACCATTTTTTAATTTTTAATTTTGAAAAAGGGTCTCGCTAAGTTGCTGAGGATCTTGCTAAGTTGCTGAGGCTGACCTTGAACCTGCAAGTCTCCTGTCTCAGCCTCCCCAAGTACTGGAATTACAGGCATTAGTCACCATGCCTGGCTTCTAACTTCTTTTTAAATCAGATATCCATGAAGGCTTGTGGGACTTCTTGTAATGAATGTGCTTATGGAATATTCTTTTTTAGTCTGGAATGGACTGTTCAGGGGGTGAGCAATAATCACCCACAGGGCACCAAGAAGACTGATGTCTGACCATCTTGGTTTTGGTGTGACTTCTAGGGACTATATATGTACCCCTCCCCCACACTCTTTCTTGAATTTAAAGTGATAGTTGAAAGAAAGTATGAGGGGTTAAGGACATAAAAAAAGCGAGCTGTAATGGTTTGGATTTGGAATGTCCCCCTAGGCCTCATGGAAACAAGGTAGCCATGTTGGAAGAGGGGCTTGGTTGCTAAGGAGGGGTCCGTGGGGTGTGTGGCCTTGGGGATTATATCAGGTCCTCTCTTTCCCCTTGGACTCTCTCTGCTTCTGGCCTCCTTGAAGTGTGGAGAAGAAGGAAAGAGAGCCCATGTGTGCACGCTCTCTTTCTCTCTGCTTCCCACTGCCATGTCCTGAGATCCATAGACCCCGCCTCACATGGACTGAACCCAGAATCTCCAAGAAATTGTGAGCAAAATAAATCTCCCTTCCTCTATGTTGTGTGGTCAGGTCTTTTGGGTTATATCAGTGAGAATGTTAATTAAGACAGGAAATACAGTAAATGTGTACCGTTTTCAGCCATATGTGCATGTGAAGCCGGAGTGTGTATATTAAAGGGTAGTTTGGCCAGTGATTTGGGGAGATTATGTGTGTGTGATTTTTGGATTCTACAACTTGTTCTCAAAGTGTGGTCCCCAGACCAACAGCACCAGTATCACCTGAAAACTTGGCAGAAATTAAAATGTTGGGGCTCCACCCTAGTCCCACTGAGCCAGACACTTTGAGGGTGAGGCCAAGTGGTGAGTTTTATCAAGGCCTCGAGGTGCTTCTGAAACACTAAAGTTTGAGAACACCTGATCTACACCAACAAGGTTTTCTCAGCCATCCACTTAATTTTGACCGTGGAGGAGAACATCAGTGAGGGAGAAGGAAAGATCTTTCTTAGGGTAGAAGAGTTCTTTCAGCACAGGAAGGACACCGGTGCCAAGCATTTCCAATAGGAATAAAACAGCAAAAGCACCTACTAAGGACAATTACCTCTGACTGCTTTGATCCTGGCAAATGAAGGGCGTTGTTTTCTCCATTGATGAAAAACAATGACAGCAATGTGCCTGTCTTCTCTACAGGTTTGGGGAACTCTGTAAGTCGCATTTTGAGACAAATTCGTAAATCCCATAGGCCATGCTCCTTGAATGGGACAAGGAAGTCCGGTGAAAGTCTGATAAGGGTTCCTTCTCAGGAGGCTGGCGCTCCTGTCCCAGCATGTAGCTATACACAGCAGGTGGGAGAGGGTGTTTTAACCCTTTGACGTATTGTCATGTCCCCTGCAAGCTCTATCTGAAGCTGTTGTGAGTCTCGTAACCTGACAAAGTTGAATGGAGCAGCGACTTAGAATGGAATGAAACTTCCTGAATCCCCTACCAGGTTCTGGAACAATGGCCGATGTGCAGAGGTGGACATTAGGGGACTCTAACCAAGTTTGTCCGTGGAAGATCTTATTACAAATAGGAGTTTCTGGCCCTTGTGATTCTGCCATCACATCACTTTGTAACCTTGGCCATTTTCTGGGTCTTCGTTTCCTCATCTATAAAATGGGGAAGATTGGGCAAGATAATCTGTGAGATCCTTTGACAGTCCAGGACTATCTGAGTCATCCTAGAGTCCTGAGCCAGTTAATGCAAGAAAAATGATCTTTCTGTGTTAGAGATAAGCGTGATAACATCTTTACTCACCGAAGCATGCAAAAGTGCCACTCCTATCTGGAATACTTAATTTAAGCTTTATTGGGTTCAAAAAAGACTTATAAGAAATAGATTCACAAGAGGTCTTGGTTACCAATGACATTTTAATGTATAGCGTGCTGACAGTAATTGTTATAGAAGATAATAAAGAAGGATATGCTTACAAGAGTTGCTTTGGTTGGAATCCCGTTGCTACCTCCCAACACAATAGAATCGTCAGGCTGAGGAAGAGGTCAAGTTTTTCTCTGGGGCAGCTGTGCCAAGTCTTTCTTCCATGTTTTACAGGGAAGGGCTTGGGAGGCACCCTGCTGGGGTCTTCCCTTTGGGTGTCTACACAATGTTCTGCAGGTGCTAGTCAACACACCTGCAAACTCTTGTCAACACACACGCCAACGACTCTTAATATTCTCCAGCTGAAATGATTGTAGGTCCTGGGAGAACGCTGCCCCCTTAACATCTGGGAGGAATCTCAACTTTAATGGCAGATCCAAAAGACTCGCCCTCAGGAAACTGCCACGTACTAAATGCACACTTGGGAGGCTCTGGTCTTTGCCAGGGTTTCACATTGACTCCTTAAGCCCTGGTGATCAAAACCCTGGCTTAGTTCTTTGATTCACTCTCTGTAGGTTGCCCGAACATGGATCACAGTCACCTTGTGGAACTCAGTGAGGAAAACCAAAGGTGTCAGGATATCAGACTTAAGACATCAGTTAGAAAACTAAAGGGAACACAGTTGCTCCTAAGATTAGATGGGAGAAAGAAAGAGCAAAAGAGGAAGAGTGGAAAAAGACAAAGGGAGAGAAAGAGAAAGAGAGATGGCAAAACCATGCAATTCGGGTTTAGTGGGCATGTGGAGCCTGAAACATTTCAGATCCTTTTTTGGACTCAGGATAAAACCCTTTAAACATTCTGTTTCGTTTTGTGTTTGCCTGAGATTAGTGGCTACATGGAAGTAGGTCACTATTAGTGTGGTGTATGTTCTTCCTGGGGAGAGGTCTGTTGACCTGCTGTTGTTACTTGTGTGAATTTGCTAGGGCTTCCATAACAAAAATACCACAGTCTGGGCGGCTTCCACAACAGACATGTGTTGTCTCAGTTCTGCGACTAGAAGCTTGGTCTCAGGCTTCTAGTTGTTTGTTTTTCTTCCTTCCTTTCTTCCTTCCTTCCTTCCTTCCTTCCTTCCTTCCTTTCTTTTCTTTTTTTTGTGGTACTGGTGCTAGAACTCAGGGGCTTTCTACCTCCAGGCTACACTCCCAGCCCTATTTTATTCTTTTTATGTTTGAAACAGGGTCTCACTAAGTTGCTGACACTGGCTGCGAACCTGCAATCCTCCTGCCTCAGCCTCTCAAGTACCACCATGCCAGCTGGGTTCTTTCCTTTTGAGGGAAATGAGAGAGAATTTTTTCCCAAGTCTCTAGGAATAGAACTATCATATGACCCAGCCATACCTTCCCTCAGTATCTTTCCAAAATAATTAAAGTCAGAATACTATAGTGATACATGCATATCCATAGTTATAGTAGCACAATTCACAATAGCCAAATTATGGAACCAACCTATATGCCCATCAACAGATGAATGGATGGCGAAAATGGTATACATGCAAACAATGAAATTTTACTCAGTCATAAAGAACAAAATTATGTTAGTGTGAGGAAAATGGATGGAACTAGAGAATATTTTACTAACTGAGATCAGACAGTCTCAGAAAGTCAAGAGTTGCATGTTTTCTCTCCCATGTGGGATCTAGAGAGAAAATAAGAAACAAAAGGGACTTCAGCTGATTGAGGAGAACAACCAGTAGAATAGTGGAAGGTGAGAGAGGGAGAAAGGTAAGGAGGGGAAAAAGACGAACTCATGAAGGAAACAGTTCACATAATGATATGTCCACCTCACTGATACGTACACGGAGGGGTGGGGAGTGGGACAGGATGTAAAGGGAAACACACCAAGACTGTGTGCATGTATGCTTGTATCACTTTGAACTTTTCCATGATGTATAATTACAAAGCACCAATAAAAGCATTTAAAAATATCAACAGCAGCTGATAAAGCATCCCCCACCCCAAATATTCTGCACTGTGTCCCTACCACTTCTAATCTAGAGAGGGAGTCTAGTTCCTCTCCTTTTAAATCGTGGCTTTTCCTAGTGACTCAGCAGAATGTAGCACAAAGATTGTTCTGGAACTTCTGAAATGAGGTCTCATAGAAGCCATTTTCATAAAAAAATTTATTGGTGCATTGTAATTGCACATGATAGATTCATAGTAACTTATTCATATGTGTGTATTACATTATTTGGTCTGTTTTCATAAGAAGTCTTTAGTTTTCACATGGACCTCTTGGTGGCTTGGCTTAGTCTGGAAATGTCCTCTTTGAGATGCTGTCTTTCTGTGAGGAAGCCCAGAGATCCAATGGGAGGCTCACGTGAGGGAGAACCAAGGCCCTTTAGCTGCTTTACAGTTAACAAGTAACATCAACTGCTAGCCGTTGGAGGGAGCCATTTTGAATGTTCAGCCCAGTTTTGCCTTCAGAGTACAGCCCCAGCTATCTTGACTCAAACAACCCCAAGATAAATTCCCAATGAAAGGCCATGGAGCTGAGCCTCAGCCAAAACACAGAACCTGTGAGAGATAATATTACATTTTGTTTTAAGCCATGAACTTTTGGGGTGGTTTGCTACAAGGGAACAATTGGCTATGCTGCTTGAAGAAAGAGTGGGTCCTTGATTTCATAAGCTGTATCCTTAACATTTTATAGACTAAATTTGTCCTTCTGTTTTATAAAATAATTGGTACTCCCTTCATTTTATTTGTTTTTGTTTTTATGCGCTTATTGGTGCATTGTAATTATACATCATACGGAGGTATAGAGTGTTAGGAACATGCATATACTCAACACTTGATGTATTTCCCTCCGCATCTCACCCTGCTCCCTCGCCTTCCCCAGACACGTCATTGAGATCCATATTGATAATTTTGTATGCGTCCATATCATTATTTAAACTGTTATCTTCATTACATCTCTATCCCCCCTCCTCCCTTTCCTAACCCCTCTCCATCGTGGCAATGTAGAGAACTTTGTAGATTGGATTTCAGATCTTGAATCCATGGCTGTTAGGATTTAGGCTCAGGATTCTCTTATCATCTGTAAGAAACAAATCAGTAAAATTTAACATAAAATATTAAAGCATTAATCCAGTTGAAATACACATTGCCATGTAGTGACCCATGTACATTTTTACTAAGATTATGTTTCATTTATCCTATATATACTAAGAAAGCTTCTTTGAAAGCTTTAGTGAGTCAATTGGTAAAATGAGGACATTTCTGGCATTTAAAAGAGTGTCCTCTTTCATATGTCTAAGCTAGCAAGAAGTCAGGTAAGAAAAGAGACCTCAGATAAGGGAGTAGATATTCCATTGCTTAAAACCAGTAGTGGAAAGAGTGTCTCTCTCTTTTTTAAAAATTTAGGATTTGTTTTACATAGAAATGATTGAAGTTAGTACTTTTAAAAATTTTAGATGGTCATGTAGTAATTGTACATATTTATAGGATAGAGTGGAATTATACATATTTATGGGATATTTCAATATATGCATACCATGGGTGGTTATCAAATCAGTATAATTATCTATAACCTCAAACATTTATCATTTTGTTGTATTGGGAATAATCAAATTCTCTCTTCTTTTGGTATCTGTTCACTAACTTCTTTCTATTTTCTCTCCTCTCTCCTCTCCCTGGCCTCTGGTAACCACGATTCTATTCTCTACTTCTTTGCCATCAGCATTTTTAGTTTTCATGTTTGATGAGATTGATTATTGTCTTTCTGTGTCTGGCTTATTTCAATTAACATAATGTCCTGTAAGCTCATCCATTTGCTGCAAATGACAGAATGCCATTCATTTTCCTGGTTGAATAATATTCGTGTGTGTGTGTGTGTGTGTGTGTGTGTGTGTGTGTGTAACATTCATTTATCCATTTATCCACTGATGGACATCTCAGTTAATTCTATATCTTGACTATTGTGAGTAGTGCTGCAATAAACATGGTATCTCTTTGTCACACTGATTTTATTTCCTTTGAATATACACCCCATAGTGGCTTTTTGGATCATATGGTAGTTTTAAATTTTTTGAGTAACCTTCATACTGTTTTCCATAATGGTTGTACTAATTTACACTTCTACCAACAGTGAGTAAGAGATCCTCTTTCTCCACATCCTTGGCTGAGTTTATTTTTTGTCTTTTTGTTAATAGCCACTCTAAATAGGGTGAGATGATATTTCATTGTGGTTTTGACTTGCATTTCCCTAATAATTACTGATGTTAGCATTTTTTTCATATATTTGTTGGCCATTTGCATTTCTTCTTTTTGAGAGATATCTATTCTGATCATTTGCCCATTTTAAAATCAGATATTTTTGCCATTGAGTTGTTTTGCTCCTTGTATATTCTAGACATTAATTCTTTGCTGAATGAACAGTTTGCAAATATATTTTCCTATTATGTAGGCTGTCTCTTCACTCTGTTGCTTGTTTTCTTTTCTGTTTAGAAGCTTTTTAGCTTAAATCAAATACTTTAAAAATATTAACATTTAGCTATTTTTAGAAGGAAAAATAAGTGAATTAAACACATATAAATATATGAGTTTTTTTGCATATACTCAGGAATTAAACAAGGAATAGGGAAAGAATTAGTAAAAGTGGGGAGGAAAGAATGTTAGTGTGCATACCTTTGAGTTTTATCAAAGCTGAGACATTTGGGATTGAATTAGCGATACTAGACAACTCTAACATGCCATTTTGGTATGTGTGCTAAGGAGGCAGAGATTCATAACATACATTAACAGAGGAAATCCTGATACAGGGTTTCTAAATTCCTGAGCTGTGTGGTGGGAGGAATTATTAGGTAATTTATACTTTAGATATAGAACATTAATCTCAGTGTAACAGCAGGCTTAGTGAAATAGCAATTTTTTTATAAAGTGGGATTTAATTTATAATTCTCTTAGCAGGAGGATTAAAGAAGTGATATGCAATCATCAAATTATGTGTCTAGAAAGGATTATTAACAAAACGTGATCTATGTCCTAGATAGAGAGCTACTCAGGTGATCATAATTTAGCCTCTTTCTCCTGAAGTGTGATTAACAAAACTAATAGCACAACTTCACAGTCTTGGGTAAAGGAGAGAAGAAAGAGCAAGGGGAGGAAGAGAACAGAAAGCACAGAGAGGAGGGTGGACAAGACTGCTTTCCCAGTTGGCAACAAAAGTTGGTATTAAAGCAAAGCCCAGAACTAGACTGTCTAGGTCTGAATTTAGTGTGTGTATGTACATGGCCCTTGATCTAGGCTTGAGAATGCCACAACGATGGTTTCTTTGAAGCCAGCTTTCCAATTCTCTATTGAGACATGAACTTAAATCAATCCAGCCATCAGCTGACCAACAAAAATGGATGAACCCATTTGCAATTATGTTTTTATTGAGCAAATCCACAGGACACATAGTGTGCCGTGGACCCAAGTGAGCAGCTCTTTGCCAGCTGTAGGATGAGAGTTCTTGTCTCAGTATTAAATCACCTCCTTACTGTTGTTGATTTGATAGATATTAAGTACTACCTTATTTTAATTCAGATTTATTTTTCTGATTGCTCATGTTTTAACATTATTGCATATATTTGTTAACCATTGATTTCACATTTTTAATCTATCTATTCATACCCTTCACCCTTTGCCTATTTTTTTACTGAGATTTATATCTTTTGTGCATTGATTTTCATAGTCTTTTTGTATTTTGGGCATTCATCATATATTTCTCTCTCTCTCTCTCTCTCTCTCTCTCTCTCTTTGTGCTGGGTACCCACTCCCCAGCCATTTTTTATTTTTATCTTTGAAACAGGGTCTCACTAGGTTGCTGAGAGTCTCTCTACTTTGCGGAGGCTGTCCTCCAACCTGTGATACTCCTATCTCAGCCTCCCAAGTACTGGGATTATAGGTGTGCGCCACCCCCCCAATTCCATATATTGCTTTAGATGTTAAAAATATCTTTCCTCATTGTCATTTTTCTGTTAATTTTGTCTAAGAAATTATTAATTTTGATGTTATTGAACATTTTGATTTTCTGCCTAAAAGATTTCTGCTTTTTAGGACACTCATTTTTTTTCAACTATCCAAATCAATGGACTAAACTCTTATTTTTATGCTACTAATTTGGAAGGATTGCAGATAAAATTCCCAAGAGAGGTTAGATGACAATAACACAATTACAGGTAAGAGAAGAATTAAATAACTTTGATTCCATTCTCAAACTCTTTTCTGCATGGACGATCATGCCATTTGTGAATAGAGTTGGTTAAATATATACCTTTACAATCTGTATGTCTTTTACTTATTCTTGGTAGCTTATTTCCCTGGCTAAAGCCTTTAAGACAACACTTAATTAAAGTGGTGGTGGCAGATATTCTCATCATATTACAAATTTTAGAAAGAAAGCACTAATCTTTCATTATTTGATTTTAGCTGTAGGATTCTGTAGATGTCCTTTATCAGGCAAAGGGAGTGTTCTTCTATCTTGAGTCCAAGACTTCTTTTCATGGATTTTGCCAAATGGTTCATCTGCACCTGTTGATAATCATATTTTCCTCAGTGTATTAATATGGTAAATCATACTGATTAATTCTCAAGTGTCAAACCAACCTACTTGTATTCTGCCAGTCTTTTTATTTTTATTTTTAAAGCGCCTTAATCTCATAGATACCTTTGTATTTTAAAAACCTCTAGTTTGATTTTTTGTGTTGTGAAATTAGATTATAGAGACCACCAAGTAAATTGTGTGTGTGTGTGTGTGTGTGTGTGTGTGTGTGTGTGTGTGTTTATTTGGGTGGGGGAGATGAAGGCGTGAGGAGAAGGAAAAAGAGGAGTAGGAAGTTTGGAGAGTTGAGAAGGGCTTAGAGATTGATGACTAATGGTGATTTTCTGTTTCCTGTGTCTTTCTGATGAGAGTCACTGGCCAAGAGGCCTGATTGGAAGTTGAAGTTTTGGGGTCGGCTTCCTGAGTGACTCTTAAAAGTTAAAACTGTGATTATTATGACATAAAATTAGTATTTTAAATTTGTTTACCAAGATGCATGCAAATTAGGAAAATTTCTCGGCATAAGAGAGACAAGAAGCAAAATATGTAATACAAAAATTAATAAAACTATGAAGAGAATGTATTATCTGTAGCTTCATGGGAAATAACATTATGTCACAAATGACAGAAGGTCCAACTAAAAACAAATAAACAAATTATATATATGTAAGAGAGAGAGAGCGAGAAGGAGAAACAGAGAGAAGATTTGAATAGCAATTGTCTTTTTTGGACGTGTATACACATGTCTATACGACATACATAAGTACGGAAGTCCTTATTAACCTAAAGTCATGCAGGTGTATTTGTGTATTGTGTGTGTATATGCACTCCATTTATACACAAACACACTTATGCATAAACATGATTTTTCTTCATCCAAGAGAAAATATGCATTCTTTTCAAATCATGTGGATCATTTACACAAATTGGACATTTCCTAGGTCACAGAAGAAGACTCAAGAAGTCCCCCAAAATATCATAATTCAATCAATTTAGAAATAAACACAAAAAGCTATCCAACCCTGTTTAACCCATAGCACCAACACCATTTATATGTAAATTAAAAACACCCCAACTTTTAATAAATTCATGAGTAAAGAGGAAATTAAAAATGGAAATTGTAAACTGTTTAGACTGAAAGAAAACATGGAGTTCCTAATGACTATGGGAATGAAGCCAAAGTGATTCTTTGGGGACATTTTATACTCTGAAAGACCTTTACAAGAGGAAAATAGTACTTGACTTTTAAATTAGAAAGTTGAAAAAACAAGCAAACAACAAAACAAACACAACCACAAAGCTATTAAGAAGGAAAGGGTAGGGAGCAGAAATTAAAGAAAAAGTCAAAATAGAGGTGATCAAAATCCAGAAGCTGAGGGTCTCCCAGCAAATTGAAGAGACAATCCTATGACAAATATGAGAAAGAAAAAAGAAAAGCCATAAGCTACATTGAGAACTAATTAAAAAATACAGCTCTATAGCCAAAAGAGAAAATATTCAAAAGTTTAATAAAAGTAAAACAAATCACATCGATAAATGAGAGTGCCTAGATGTAATGGCAACTTTTTAGGGAAATGTACATTATCAAAATTGTTCCAAGGAAAAGCAGAAAACATGTGTGACCATGAAGACCTTAAAAGAAATCAAGACTGTGGTTAACCTACCAATCTTCAAACACCGCTGGGTTATAACGAGTGTATGGTTTACTAACAATCTAAAGACCAGCTAATTCTCATCATACAAACTATTCTAGAACATTAAAAAGATGGAAAGTTACCCAGTTACTTTAATGAGACCAACATCACCATAATCCAAAAGTAGCAAAAGAGGAAAATGAAACAAAATGAAATCATAGGTCAGTAATAAGTACAAGCAAAACTCAATTATAAAAATCATAAGTGGAATTATTAGGAAAACAGACTTTGGCGGTGTTTTAATAGAATTGTAAATATATTATGATCAGTAAAGCTTATTCTAGGAAGGCAAGGATTGTATGAGATTTTTAAGAGTATCAATATTACGTACTACAATAATAGGGGAGAAAAGCATGCGTTTATTCCAATAGATGTTACCAAAGTATTTGATACAATAACTATTAATGATAAAATTATCATTTTATTTTGGGATAAAGACAGATTTCTAAATCCAAATAGGGTATCTACTATAAATTACAGAAAGCATCGTGTAATAAACTACTAGAAGTCTAAGAAGATGAGGATGCCTGCTCTTACTGATTACTTCAACATACTGGAGAGGCAAGCCACATACTGTAAGACAAAAAATTAAATGGGATGTAAATATTTGAGAAGAAAGGATAAAATGTTCTTTCCTCTTGTAGTGGATGTGGTTGTGTGCCAACCAGACCTCGTGTTTCAGGACTGAGCATTACTCCAACTGCTGCTGTTATTGCTGGTGAATGACAACTCATAGCTGAATCCCACCTTGTGGTGGTGACTCTTGACTAAAGAGAACTGACTTTTCAAGGCCATTTCCTGGATGTAATTCATCCTCCAAGACTGGTTAAAGCAAGGACAAAGACCTGCTCCCCATCCCCCAAATCTGCAACCCTGCAAGGCCAGTCCAGTTCTCTGGAGAGAACCCTGAGCCTTTGTTGTAACAGCATCACAGTCTGACTTCTCCATCCACAGGATCCTGCTGCCTTCCCTTCCCCCACAGGGGTCCATCCCCAAAGAACCTCTTGATAGACTTCCTGCATGAAAATATCCATCTCCAGGGGAAGTTGGCCTTAAACCCATGTTTAGGATTTAATGATCTAATTTAATTCTTCACAAATAAACAAGCAACATGTTAGGATTCTAAGAGGGTCTACAATAGTGGTTATGAGAGACTGGGAAGGGTACGAGGCAGGGAAAGATGGAGAGTGTGGTTAACAGGCTCATTGGTGCAGTTGGAGAGGAGGAGTCACTTCTAATGTTCTACAACACGGTAGGATACATCTAATTGACTAGTTGAGTATTTCAGAATAGCTTATAGAGAGGATTTTTAATGTTCCTAATTCAAAGAAATAATAAATGTCTGAGGAGATAGACATACTAATTCCCCTGATCTTATCATTACCTATTGTGTATGTATATTGAAATATCACACTGTTCCCCATAATTATGTCAATTAAAAATGAATATTTAATAAATATATGCAATAAGTATATACATTTTATATATAATAAATGGGTACAGCACACTTAACTTACTGAAAAAAATTAGATGGTTTATCAAAATCACCAGTAGACCAATATAAGATTAATACACACACAAAAAAATCAGTAGCTCTTCTTTAGTGATCAAAAAAACAATTCAAAGCCAGGCATGGTGGCACACGCCTCTAATCTCAGTACTTGGGAGGCTGAGACAGGAGGATTGTAGGTTACAGGACAGCCTCAGCAAGTAGTGACATTCTCATCAACCTAGCGAGACCATGTTTCAAAAGTAAAAATAAAATAGGTCTGTTAGCATGCCCCTGGGTTCAATTCCCAGACACACACACACACACACACACACACACACACACACACACACTTAGAAGATATGACAGATAAAAATCTCTTTTGCAATAGTAGCAAAACTATAAAACAACTAGAAGTAAAACTAACAAAAATATGCAGGACCTTAATGAAGAAATCATAAAAATTTTTATGAAAGGACATTAAAGAATATCTGGGCCAGGCGTGGTGGCACACGCTTGTAATCCCAGTACTTTGGGAGGCGGAGACCGGAGGATCCGGGTTCGCGGCCAGCCTCAGCTCTCTCTCTCTCGCTCTCTCTCTCCCTGTCTCTCTCTCTCACTCTCGCTCTCTCTGTCTCCTTAGTGAGGCCCTCCGCAACTTCGTGAGACCCGGTTTCAAAATAAAATATAAAA
>PVJS01035155.1:0-21173 GCA_004027185.1 Glis glis | reverse complement strand
CGAACCCGGATCCTCTGGTCTCCACCTCCCAAAGTACTGGGATTACAAGCGTGCGCCACCACACCCGGCAGCTGCCCACTTCTTGATCGAATTATTTATTTTCTTAGTGTAGAGCCTTTTAAGTTCTTTGTATATCCTAGATATTAGGCCTCTGTCAGAGGGATAGCTTGCAAATATCTTCTCCCATTCTGTAGGCTTTCTCTTTAGGCTCTTGATGGAAAGAAACCCTTTTTAATTAAAAAAAGAGCAGGTTGTTAGGGAGGTGGGTCTGCACTGAATCCTCTGACTTCAAAGTCATTGGGAGTCATCGTTACATCTTCTTACTGATGGATAATGAGGATCTGAGGATGGGGAGGGGACCCTGCCTTGGAGCAGGGGAGCACAGACCCCGCTGTAAAACCCCACTTAGCTAGAACCCATCATCCAGTGCATCTGATCAGAATTTTATAAGAGGAAAATGACAGAGCAGCCACCGTCCTCAAACTGCAGCATTAGGGGCCACACAGGAAGGTTTGGGAATTCTGATGCCAGGCCTGCCCCATGCTAATCAAATCAAACTCTGGAGGAAAGACCCAGACTTCAGAGTCTAATGTGCTGTCAAGTTTAAGCCAAATGCAAAACAGTATGGTCATTCCTCAAAAAATTAAAAATGGAATTACCATATGATGCAGCAATTCCACCTCTGGCTATATACCCACAAGAATGGAAAGTGGGGTCTTGAAAATATATTTACACACCTGTGTTTATAACCACATTATTCATAATAGCCAAAAGTTGGGATCAACCCAGGTGTCCGTCAGCAGATAAAGAATAAGGAAGATATGGTATATACATACAGTGGAATATTATTCAGCCTCAAAAAAGAAGGAAATTCTAATACATGCTACAGAGTGGATGAATCTTGAACCTTGAGGACATTATGCTAAGTGAAATCAGCCAGACACAAAAGGAATTGTGTGTGAGTGTATGTGTGTGTGTGTTTTGCCGAGGACTGAACCCAGGGAGCTGGAGCCCAGCCCAAAAGAACAAGTGTTATATGGTTCCACTCATGACATACCTAGAGTAGTCAAATTCACAGAACAGAAGGCAGTGGGTGGATGTCAGGGGCTGGGGTGGGGGTGGTGGGGGTGTGGAGAGTTATTGTTTAATGAGTAGGGAGTTTCCACTCCTCAAGATGAAGAGCACCCTGGAGATGGGCTGCAGAATGATGGGAAGTACTTAACACAACTGGACTGTGTACTTAAAGATAGTTGAGATGGTAAATTTTATGTTATGTGTATTTTACCACAATTAATAAATAATATAAAAGGATAAGCGGCATCACATAGTGACTTGTAGCCAGTGGGCCAGCAGCACTGGCCCCTCCACAGAGCAGGTTAGAAGTGCAGCAACAGAGTCCCATCCGGGCTCCGCTGGGTCAGGACCTGCATTTTTTAACAAGACCTCCTTAGGTGGCCCCTGCATGTGCTGAACTTTGAGGGACCCAAGTTGTAATGAACTGAATATTAGAGCAGGGTCGAAGAGGCAGCTGACTGTCCTTAGCCTCCCAGCATCCATGCCCTCCATCCCTCCCTCCTTCCTTCTTACAGAATCCACGTTCCCCGAGCAGCCATATGCCTCATGACAGGCTGACTGCCCCCATCCCTCGTTGGTGGTCCCACTCTCCTGGCCACTTAACTGGGTTATGACTGGACACGTTGCCTGGTTTTGGCCACTGAAACTAAGGGAAATTCTGCTGAAGAGTTTCAGGGGAAGGCTGCTTCCTCTAAAGGTCACCCAAGAAGAAATGGCATCACCTTCCTTTGGACACCTACATGTTGGAATGGGAGCTGAGCAAAGTCTGTTGGTCTCTTGGGACCTGGGGAAGTGGAGGGAGTAAGCCTGGTTTTTTATAACACAGAGCCACCACCTGGCAAAATCCTGGATCCATGTCATCAAAAGAAATTATGTTATGTGAGATTAGAGATGTACCATTTGAGTCAGGATTTTCTATTACTCATAGCCCAGGGTCTGTCAACGTTTAGGGTCAAATAGTTCTTGATTGTGGGAGTTATCCTGTGCACTCTGGGATGTTTAGCAGCATCCCTGAACTTGCCTCTCTAGATGCCAAGTACCACCTCTCCCTTACCCAGTTGTGACACCTGAGAATGTCTTCAGACACTGACAAATTCTTCCTGGTGGGCCATATCGGCCCCAGTTGAGAACCACTGTTGCAGCCAAAGTCATCCTAAAGAATGCAAAGACCAGCTGGGTGTGGTGGTGTGTGGCTGTAATCCCAGTACTTGGGAGGCTGAGACAGGAGGATTGCAGCTTGAAGGCCGGCCTCAGCAACTTAGTAAGATCCTGCTTCAAAATAAAAACATAAATAAGGGCTGGGGTGTAGTTCAGAAGTAGCACACCCTGGGTTCCATCCCTAGTAACACACACACACACACACACACACACACACACACACACACACACACACAGTTCTTTTATTCTGATCCCTCTTGAAGCCCTGAGGTCTTAGGCAGACACAAATCACTTGGTGCCTCCCCCAGACATATTTCAAGGATCCACCTGAGTTCAGTGTGTGAGAAAATCAAACACATACAGGTGTTACTAATCACTACCCATCTTTCATGATGCTGGTCCACTGATAATAATGTAGTTTCCATTTATTCTTCAGAGGTTTAATAGGCAGAGACATTTAACTTAACAGATGGCCAACATAGTTAGTGGGTGGAATTTTCCCTCAGCAAAGTTGGTTTGTACAGTGAGACTTCTGGGATGTTCCTCATTTGGAAATCCTGGGATCTTACCAGCCTGGCCCCCAGTGGTACCACCAATCCTAATTTATCCTCCCATAGATGCTGGGGAATCCACCTGTCAATGCTGGTGCTAAACACCCTTTTGTATTTAAGAAGCATATTTTCACAAATGAAAACAGACTGGCACTTCCCATATAATAAAGTAGTCACAGCTCAGACAGCTGTGTCTTTAAGAATCTCAGCATTAGAAGACCCCGAACGACCTCTCCTGTCTTATGTTTCCCTTCCCAGAATCTATCAGCACATCGAGACCACTCCCCTTAGGAGCCCCCTGACTTCTAAAATCAGGGCCATCGGATCCATCTTTTCTCGCAGAGTTAAGTTTCATTGGAAGTGTCTAAAAACGTCCCGTGGAGCAAGAAGACTTACAAGAGGAGATCTGCTTTGCATAAAGGTCTGGAGGAAGACCGGGAGGTTGGGGACAGGAGAGGAGACAGGAGGCATTGGAGATCACTGATGTCAAGTGACAGGCACAAGACGAGGCACTGGGCTAGGACTGGGATGGGGAGAGGCCATGAGGATGCAGCCACAGCCCTGGAGGGCCTAGACTGTGGGTTGCCCTTCTCACATGGTCTCCTATTATGGTATGGGGGAACAATCCCCAGTACCATGGTAACCACCATTGCCACCCGTGGGACTTATGAGCTTTCTGAACCCAGACCCAGGTTTTGTGTGTCAAACCAGAATTTTTGTTGTGGGGCTGGCATATGATAATTTGGACTAGAAAAGGCATTTGTTGTTGGCTCCTAGGGAAAGAGCTCTGTGTTTTCCTCTGAGGGAGGGGAGTGTGGCTTACGAAAGCAATGGCAGGCCTGGGTGCAGCCTGCTTATTTCCATGAAGGAGTTAAGATGAGGACTGAGCTGATGCACAAAGGAAGGTTGAGTTATGAAAAATCAAGCTGGAACCTTGATCAAACCACATCTGATCTCCTCTGGGCTTTTTGGTAGCATGTACTAATAAAAATCTTCTTGAATAAGCCACTTTAAACTGGATTTTCTGTTACTTGCATCATAAGCTGTCCAAACTCACACAGAATTTGGTACCAGGAAGGGGAAGCTACAATGAACAAGCCTCAAAAGTGGGAAGGGTTGAGAAGAGACGTTTGGACAGAGAGCAGCAAGGGTGTCTTCACTCAGACTAGGATGAGAAATGGCCAGTTAGGCTGGGACACAGATGTTATGTTTATGGGGTGCTGCCATGTAGAGATAATGCAGGATGTTGGCCACCACTAGCAATCTTCATTAAGGTCCTAGAAGAGTCAAATTTAGGGGAAAGATGGTCCACTTGAAAGGGACAAGGGAGAAAATAAGCCTGTGCTAAGAGAACGCCTTTCAGTGCAGCTGTCAGCCTAAAGTGATGGGAAATTGATAAGCCAGTCCCGCTGAATTGGAAAAGCTGATGTATCTGGCTAAAGTTAGGACAGAGGTAACAGATGGGTGACTTTGAGAGGACTGGGGCTCTGGAAAAACAGTCCCTGCAATTCCAGGTCTCTCCCAAGCATCTCTCCTTAAGGATGTTAAGGTTAACAAAGGAAACAATTGACATATTGTGAACATGTAGCTGGGGGGCAAGGAGCAAATTTGGGGTGCCTTCATACTCACAGATAAAGAAGATGCCACAAATCTGAGGAGCAGGGGCTTAGGCAAGGCACAAAGACTAGCTGATAATCCAAGGATTCTGACCTTAGAAGACTTGTAGCTCTAACTAGCAGCTCATGGACTTCAATGAGAAGTACACTGAGTTCTTTATTTATTTTGGTCCTGGAGATTGAACCCAAAGGCATTCTACCTCCAAGCTACACTCCCATCCCATTTATTTGTTTGTTTGTTTGTTTGTTTATTATTTTTATTTCGAAACAGGGTCTCGCTAAGTTGCAGAAGGTCTCGCTAAAATTGCTGAGGCTGGGAGGCTGAGACAGGAGGATGGCAGGTTCACAGCTAGCCTCAGCTACTTAGTAAGGTCCTCTGCAACTTAGTGAGATCTTGTTTCAAAATAAAGAACAAAAAATAGGGAATGTAACTTGGAGGTAGAATCTCCCTGGGTTCAATCCCCATACTGCAAAAAAAATAAAATTGCTGAGGCTGGCTTTGAACCTGTGATCCTCCTGTCTCAGCCTCCCAAGTACTGGGATTACAGGTATGTGCTACCATGCCTGGTGTACTAAGTTCTTAAGAAAGCTGAGTTGCCAAGGAAAGTGGCCAACTATGGCCTGAGGTAATCCTTGAACTTGGACCCACAAGAAGTGGAGTGCTTAAACACTGACTTTCTGCAGAGGGGAGGGACACCAAGAGCTGTGTGCATGTATGTTAACACCAAACTGAAAATATAAAAAAAAAAACAGTGACTTTCCTAGGAAGACAATAACCCCATACCCACTCTGACACTAACAAAGCAGTGGATGAGGAAGTACCCCAAAGTCAGAACTGAGGACCGCCATATTGCCTGACTGAGGAACTTTCTTTACCATAAGAGCAGGGAATCCTCAATATTTCCATACAGCAGGATATTGTGTGTACTGTTGACCTGTGACAACTGAATGTGTTTCTCATTTTCCCCTCTCCAAGGAAAAATTTTTATTGCAGATATCCTTTGCTGTTTTTTTTATCTGGCAGTGACGGCTATGTTAATGATAGTTAATTTCAGGATTTAGGTCCTAGGTAACCTCCAGACATGATGAAGAGTGTGATGCATCTCTCCCACAATAGGACCTTGAATCTGAATCCAGTAACTAGATGAACCACAGGGTTGCACCCTTTAGGGGAGGGGATGAGTCTACTTTAGTCAAGTATAAGTATGTTTGGTCATTCTGGAAGGGGAAAGAGTTACATGGATGTTGGGTAGCCAGAAGTAAACTTTAGATGGGATATTATGGTTATTCCTTTAACACCCTTCTCTCCTTCTCTGGATGATAATTTTGATTTTGTTCAGGTAACTACACCTGAACTCACAGATTGTATGACTTGGAGAAAGCTGCCTCCAGTCCCAGTTTCAGGACTGTGACATCTGGCTGACACTAAGCTCACACTAGTGACCCCAGGCAGATCTTAGGGGCCAAATGAGGTGAAATCTGCCTGAAATTTCTGAGAGATGAGTTCTCTCTTCTTTCTTTTGGGGTGGCATTGTTGAAGAATGCAAGTACAGGTGCAGTCATTTCACCACCTATTTTAGTCTGGGTAACTATTTTAGTCTGCTTTTTCGTCCCTGTGAACAAAATACCTGACAAGAACAACTTAGAGGAAGAAAGGTTTATTTGGCTCATGTTTTCAGAAGTTCAGTCCATGGTCAGCCGGCTCCAAGGCAGAAACCACAACAGTAGGGTGCATGGCAGAGAAAAGCCACTCTCTGTTCACAGTGGCCAGAAACAGAGAGCAATGGGAAGAGGCTAGGGACAGATACAGTCCTCAAGGCTATGCCCCCAGGGACTTGCCTCCTCCAGCCACACCCACCTCTGAATCTTACTGCACAGCCAACATGTGGGCTTTCCTGGGAGACACACCATACCCAAACTATAATAGTAACCAGCCAAATTGAACCCAACATGAGGAGAGAGTGTCAGGAGAATCATGGAGAAATGGAACTGCAGTCTTGAATGTATCATATCCACCTTCATCCCTGGATTTTGAGTTATATGATGTCAGTTTGAAGACTTTTCTGTTCCTTGAAACCAAATAACTGTGGTAGAGTGTGATAACTGCTGAAATTAAAGTACAACCAAAGTGTTGGGTGGTTAAGGGAAAAGGCAGGTTACTTAGCCAAGAAGACTGGCTGTTTAAGCGTGTGGGGTGGAAAGAGCTGAAAAGACCTCGTGGATCATAACATGAAGCCCACTCTTTGTGGGGATTTATTTGACTTATCTGCAGCCATCATTACTCAGCTCCTCATCTCCCCAGGTGGGAATGGAAGTGTGAAGGGCAGTTCCCCTGACATTTAGAAGTCCCCAGTAAATGCTGGATGATGGGAGGAAGTCTTCCCTCTGTTGTGTCCAGTCTCTGGGTGGGCTAGGGGGGCTCCCCAATGTCCACTTATACTGTGAGCATCCAGGCATCCCCTAATCCTCTGTCCTTCCCATTGCTGTTGCAGAAGATGGATCACATGTCTCCCAGACTGAGAGCCTTCCTTTCTGAACCCATTGGAGAAAAGGATGTTGGCTGGGTGGATGGGATCAGCCGTGAGCTTGCCATCAATTTGGTCACCAAAGGGTTCAACAAGGTAATTCATGTTTTCTTCTCCAACTTCTCTTCCCAACCTTTCTTTCCCCAGTCCTGCCAGATGGCAGACCCTGCCATGTGATCCTCTGAAGGACCGTCAGAGAGTAAAGCTGCCACTTGGCAGGGAGCCATGTGCTTCAGTGCTACTGACCCCACATGCTTGGGCAGCCTCACGGGCTTGTAGATGATGCGCAAATAGAATTGCTTCAGCCCAGAGCAGCTGGGCTGGTCATGATTTTCTGGGTCTAAACACTCAGGGTTTGTTTGACAGAAGTGAGCCCACTACCGGAGTCTGGGACAGAACTGTCAGGACAGATGACATGGGTGCACTCCCCACCCTCATCAAGGGGTCCGTGGAGCTTTGGTTGCTCCTGTCAGGGCACTAGCACAGCAATGGCAGGTGGAGAACCAGAAGCCTGAGGTCTACACAAAGGTGAGTGGAGATGAATTAGTGTAAGATGCCATTTCTAACCCAAGAATGGCCTCAAGAACCTCAAGTGGAATCTGAATGTATTTGTCTATTTTTCACTGCTATAACAAAATACTTGAGGCTGAGTGCTTTATAAAGAAAAGAGTTTTATTTAGCTCACAGTTTTGGATGCTGATAGTCCAAAATTGGATGGCCCCATTTGTTTGACCTCTGTGAGGCCCTCCTGGCCACATTACAACAGAGCTGATGGCATCATGGCAGGAGACTTATGAGAGGAGCAATCACATAGTTTATTAGTCAGCTTTTCTGTCTCTGTGACCAAAAAACCTGATGAGAACAACTTAGAGGAGGAAAGGCTTATTTGTCCTCATGGTTTCGGAGGTTCAGTCCCATAGTCAGCCAGCTTGAAGGCAGAAGCATCACAGTGGCAGGGCATGGTGGAGAAAGGCTGAGCTTACGGCAGCCAGGAAGCAGAGAGAGACAGAGAGGGACCAGGGACAGATACAGTCCTGAAGGCCATGCCCCAGCGACCCACCTCCTCCAGCCACAGCCTACTTGCCTACAGTTACCACCCAGTAAGTCCATTCAAATTATTAATCCATCAATGAATTTCATTATTTCACCTCTGAATATTGTTGCATTGCCAAGACATGAGCTTTTCTGGGGGACAGAGGGTGGATAGGGTCTCACTAGGTTGCTGAGCATTTCACTAAGTTGCTGAGGCTGGTCTCGAATTTGCAATTCTCCCTATCTCAGTCTCCCAAGTACTGGGATTACAGGCATGCACCACCATGCCCAGCTCCATTGATCCCTTTTGAGGGAGATGCTCCCAGTGACCAAGCCATCTTCTACTAGGCCCTGTCTCTTAAAGGTTCCATCACCTCTACACTAACACACTGGGGATGGAGCCTCCAACACACAAACTTTTGATAAACAAACTACTTCCAGACCATAGCACTGAATATCCCATGGAGTTATTTGTTTGGGGAGGTGGGTAAGAAAAAGCTGCTTGGAACCTCAGGAGAGGTTGGGTAACAATTCCAAAGATAACATAAAGGAAGTGAGTACATACAAAAGAGACAGGGAACACATGCAGCATAGCACACCCAATTAAGAGAGGCACCAACCAGACCCATTGCTGCTATTACTCTAGCTCTCAGTGCCAATATATACCACCAGGCGGGAAGACATTAGCAGAAACACTCAAAGAGGCTGGGGATGGCTGCGTGCACAGCTGACCCTCCTTTTGGTTTGCACCCACATCTGAAGCTTTGGGTCCAGGGTATTGTCAAGAAACTGGAGCTCCATAGTTGAGGTAGATTTAATTCTTTCCTCCCCTATAAAAGAGCGAGGACCATTCCCAAGCAGGTAGTGAAGTAGACAAGTCTGACTGAGGAGAAAATTTAAATTAAACATTTTTTTAAATGTTCCTTACACTCTTCTATTGTGGTGTAACATAGCTGTGGGAATAAGCATTGATAAAAAGGGTTCAGCTCAATGAATTTTTACATATTTAGATACACCCATGTGCATACCACCCAGATCCAGTAATCTTCCCTCCCTCCCTCCCTCCCTCCTTCCCCTTCCTTCCTTCCTTCCTTCCTTCCTTCCTCCCTCCCTCCCTCCCTCCCTCCCTCCCTCCCTCCCTTCCTTCCTTCTTGGGGATTGAACCTGGGGGTACTCTACTACTACACTACACCCCAGGCAGGGAGAGGGCTTAGGCTGAGATTTGGTGGTGAGATCCCGCATCAGCACCTGGAGCCTGGCAGACCCCTAGGAGAACCCAGAAGGAGACCCAGAGGTGACCCCTACAAGATGAGCAGGTTTTTCAGTATGTAGACAGGTCCATGGTCAGGGCCTTTGAGGCAGATAGATCTAGTTAAGGCCAGGTTCCCAGATTTAACCAAGAAAAAAATGCAAGCTCCTGTGTTTTTTATTCTCTGCTTGTTGGGGACCTAGGCCTGGCACAGGGAAGGACATCTTTCTGGGCCTCACTCCATCCTCTGCCTTTGCCGGCTTCTGCTGAGGTGTGTCTGTCCCCTCTTCTCTCCTCCTTAGACTGGGGCCTCAGCAAATACTATCTCACAGTCCTTCTTTTCTCCTCACAGCTTTCTCAGCCTTGTCCCATGGGCACTGGCTCTCTCCACTCTGAATGCACTCCTTCTGAGTACCTTCTGGGGTGCAGTACTCTGGGGCACCCTTAGACCTACTTCTCTGGGCTCCCCAACTAGCCACCAGCTCTCCCCAGAGACACCAGTTTACTGGATGCATGGGGAGAAGTGAGACACCAGCCTCCTGCCCCAGGTGCCCCTGGTTTACCTGAGCAGCCTATCACCCCCTGGGGGTATGTCCCCCAAGGGGGTGGGGCTTGAATGCACCTTCTCACTTTCTCACCAAACCCTACATCTAGTACCTTCTCCTCTGTCCCTGCCCCACACAGTTCTTTGGTGGTTTCTGCAACAGAAGCCTGGGGTGCTGGAAGCTGGCTGTGCTTACATCCTTCCCAACTTTCCCCAGAGCTCTGACTATGGCATGGTCTGGTTTCCAGTCACAGTTTAAATTATGTCTTTCAAAACTATTGATTAGCAGGGCATGGTAGCCTGCATCCATAGTCCTAGCTACTTGGGAGGCTGAGGCAGATGAATCTCTTGAGCTGAGGAATTCAAGACCAGCCTGGGCAACATAATGAGACCTCATTTTAAAAAGAAAGGAAAGAAAAACTAAATGAAATGAAACAACAACAACATCAACAAAACAAAACTATTGATTCATCCAAGTCTCTTCAAGGAGCTCAAAGGCCAAAACGCAACTGCATTCTCTCTGGGTTACCTTGAGTCTGCTCTTCCCTGGCCTGAGGATCAAATCTCCAACAGTAGCCACTGGCCAAACCTGCCTCTGAGCATTTATCTGAATGGAGGTGTGCTAGAAATATGAAATATACACTTTAATGGCAAAGACTTAGTACCTCTGCCTCAAAAACAATGCAGAGTATCCCATCAATAATTATTTTACTGATTACACATCAAAATGATACTCTTTGGGGATCATGGGAGAAAATAAAAAATATTATTAGACTCCTTCTAACCTGTTTTCTCCCCTCTTATTACTACCTTATCTTTCTACTGGACAGAACTGGTCTAGATTTAATGGTGGGGCAGAAAGGCAGCCAGGGAGAAAGGGATTATGGAGATTGTAAAATCCATTTTGCATGTGCATCAAGGCTTGTTGTGTCCAGGCTTGAACTCCGTCCCCCCCACCCACTGCCACTCCTAACCCCAGTCACAGATGGGAACCGCCCTCCTCCAACCTGGGGCCCCTCGGAATGGATCTTGGTCCCCTGCAAGGCTGCACTCACAGCCCCTTCCCCTGGGAAGCCTTCTTTCTGCCCTTTGCAGCCAACAGGCTCCTTTTTCTGAGCACGTCCCATTCAATGGGATGTCAGTACTGTTGACTAGCTTTTGTACTCGTGGCCTGAGAGACCACACTCAGGTCAGAGGCTCAACTCTTCTGTGGTTTTCTCTCTAATGTCCTCTGAGTAGAGGTGGGCCATCCCACCTGTCTCCTCCCTAGGAAAATCCACCTGGGGTGGGTGGATTTCCAGACATTCTGTAAATTCAGTGTCACTGGACAGGACCCTGTGAAGTGGGTGTGCTGCAGTGGGGATAACCCTGGGGTCCCCAACAGCATAGAAGTGATTTGGACATCCCAGAGAATATGGTGTGGTTCGGTGCTCTGTGTAAACACTAGAAAGCCATATCCTTGAGTCTAAATCCTTCTCCTGAGAGATACTTGGAGGATGAGTGTAGTAAATGTCCCAGATTTCCATGGGCTCTGCACATCTCTTCTCGTAGAAGTAGCACATGGTTTTTGCTACATGTCAGGCACTTCTAAGTGCATTACATATATTTAATCTCATTTAATTGCCAAATGCAATCCTATGAGGTAGGCTATTTCATTTCCATTTTACTGATGGGGAGACCAAGAGATCATGTGTGACTTGCTCAAGGTCACATGAGGTGACAGAGATGAATTCTAAATTTGGGCAAACAGGCTGCAGGATGTGGATGCTAAGCCATGTGCTGTCTGTCGCCCTAAAAGTGAAGTTTGAAGGGGGCACTTCTGTAGCTTCCCTGATCTCCATTACCTTTAAGGCTCTGTTCTCTCCTACACCTGCCTGCTGTCACCCACACCCACCTCAAGACTCTCCCGATTCCATCTCCTCCCACCCAAAGTCACTTTGTTGTAATTGACAGAGAGGAGAGAAGCCTGAACCCAGGACCAGGTGACCCCGAGAGGTCAGCCCCTGTCTCCCTCACATCCTCAGGTCCCCAGAGCTGAGCTGCTGAGGGTCCAGCTCAGACCCCACTGGCTGGTTTCTGGGTACTGCAAGGAGCCAGTCCCATATGTTTGGGTGTTACCCTGCATAGGGTTGCCAGAGAAAATACCAGGGGACCAAATAAACTTGAATTTTGGATAAACAAATAATTTGATAGCATATTCCAGGCAGACAGAGAGGAGAAAAAAGAAGGGGCAAGATTGACATTGGATTGAACATTCACAGGAAAGGCACAGTGTTTTAAAACTGAAGTGACTGTGAGATTCTGGATTTGCAAGTATCCCCATTGGCCATCAGGTGGACATGAAGACCTAAACATCAGTGTCCGGTTAGAAAAAATCAGAAAAGCTTGTGTCATTGCACCACAGAGTTTTATGGTGATATGAGGTACATTCAGTATAGCCACCCAAGAGCTGGGAACTTAGGGAGAGGGGAGTGTAAGAAGCTTGAGAGTAAGAGAAGCTAAGACAACTTATCTCTGTTTGACAAAGCCAGGTGTTATAGTGAAGTTTAAAATTTTAATGAATGTAGATCAGAGCCAGCGACCTGATTTGCAGGGCCCAGTGCAAAAGGAAAATGGGGAATCCTTTGTTCCAAAGTAGTAAGTCTTTCAAGATGGCGGCAGCATGGCGTTAAACAGAGGCAACCACACAGGTCACACACACAGAAACCCAGAACTGGTGCAGATTTCAGTTGCTGCTATTGTGTGTGTGTGTGTGTGTGTGTGTGTGTGTGTTTTACTGAGGATTGAACCCAGGGGCATTCTATCTCTGTGCTACACCCCCAGCCCTATTTTATTCTTATTTTGAAACAGGGTCTCACTAAGTTGATGAGAGTCTCACAACTTGCTGAGCCTGTTCTCAAACCTGTGATCCTATCTCAGCCTCCCTAGTACTGGTATTACAGGCATGCGCCACCATGCCCGGCTGCTATTTATCAAGAAGTGGGGATATAGTGAATAAGAGGGTGGTTCCCACGCTATTTGGGAGAAGTGCCTGGGTGAGCATCCCTGTAGGACTTTGAGGTGAGGGGAAGTCTGCCTCTGAGCTACCATATTGCCGTTGCAGGAGGAAGTGCACGTTCCCGGCATGGCCATGGCCACTGTCCAGGACAGTGGGGGGGGGGGATATCTTCTCAGAGTTTCTGTGTTTCTACATCATGCTCCTTGCAGCTGGGTTTCTGGAAGCTTTGGCCCAGGGAGGGAGAGGAGTTTACTTTCTGGAGCTGGTGGGGAAACCAAGCAGACATGGGGCAGGGCCATGGGGGGATCCCATGACTCCGACTTCCCTTGGGACCATGGTGAAGTTCTCAGAGAAGAAGCAAGAAGGTGGGCTATCTTTCCTTCCCTTCCTGCCCAATGGAAGAGCTGGAAGATGCAGAGGAAAGCCAAAGACAGAGCATCAGGTTGCAACTTAGCTCCAGAGTCCTCCTCCTGCAGTATTCCTGGAAAACTGGTCTTGGTCCTGCTGGCCACACATTCCTGGGCTTCCTAGCTGCTGAGCCTGGTGGGATGTGGAGACTGACTACCAAGTCAGCGGATGCCAGCTGCCAGCCTTGGAAACAGGCATAGGATGCCTTAGTCTACAAACCAGACTGTGGTCGCTTGAGATGCGGCGGAAGAGTGGAGCAGAGGAGAGGCAGGAGTCTCAACCTCTCAGATTCTTAGAAACTCTGTCTGGAGAATGGGATGGGCAGGGGACACGTGAGGATCAGATGGATTCAAACGTGTCAGGTATCTCCAGCAGCTCATGGCCTACCAAAGTGCTCCAAAGTGCCACTTACTAGTACTGTTGGTATTATCATTATCATAAATATTTCTCTCCTTAAACAAAGCTCTGTCTCTGTATTCTGTTATATTCACCTTGGCACCTCCCTCACCTATAGCACCTGACTCAATGAACACTTAGCAAATATTCATTTTTTGAAAATGTTAATTTATTTATTTTTGCGGTACCAGGGATTGAACCCAGGGATGTTCTACCTCCGCGCTACACCCCCGGCCCTATTTTTTATACTTTATTTTGAAACCAGGTCTCACGAAGTTGCGGAGGGCCTCACTAAGTAGAGAGAGAGAGACAGGGACAGAGAGAGAGAGAGAGAGAGAGAGAGAGAGAGGGAGAGAGAGAGAGAGCTGAGGCTGGCCGTGAACCCAGATCCTCCAGTCTCCGCCTCCCAAAGTACTGGGATTACAAGCGTGCGCCACCATGCCCAGCTGAAAATGTTAATTTAAAAGCATCTCAGTAAAATCTACTTCTGGAAAATGTGAGGATACTGATAAAAAATAAGATCATGACAAGCAACTGCTTTTTTAAAAAAAATGATTAAAGTAGCAGTTTAAAATCATCATGAAATCCTTTTTCTCTTTTCAACAACTGGACCATGAATAAAAATAAAACCCCATGCTAGGGAAGTAGCTCAGTGGTAGAGTGCTTGCCTAGCATGCACAAGGCCCTGGGTTCAATTCCCAGCACTGCAAAAATTAAATAGTAAATAAAATAAAACCCTCAAACTCCAATGCTTAGGTACATATCATGATTGGGATTCAGCTTTTATTTGACTTCTCTTTTTTTTTTAAACAAAATGTGTTCCCCTTGGCCAAGATGACGTTTGCTTTGTTTATGTAACTGAAAGTCAATAGACATAAGCAGGTTTTTGTGGAAAGAGCCCAGAACTTGAAGGCATTGGTGGGACGCTGATTTTCATGGGTTCCAAGCTGGAGAATCCTCAAACCAGCCCCAAAACCAACATGCAATGTGACCTGAAATCTCTAACCTCCACCACATAGTGGCTTGGCCAGTTTATGACCACGTGATCTAGGAAGGCTCTTTCTACACATGGTCCTTCCTCCTTGTTAGTAATGGTTCGAGAAAATTGTAAAATCAGCAGATCACAAATAGAAAGCTAGAGAATGCTATAGGAATATGAATCATGGAGCACTTAATATTTATCTTACATGTATTTTTTTATCCACAGAGATTCTTGGGAAGCATATTAGTCATGGTTCTCCAGAGAAACAAGCATTAGAAACTATATAAAAGAGGGAATTTCTTAGATTGGCTCACATGAATAGTCCTATAATGGCTATCTTAAATCTGGAGAACTGGGGAGACTGGTAGCCGCTGGATCCAAGAAGCCAGAAACCAGAGGGAGGGGGAGCTTGGAGCAGAGGGATAAGTATAACATGTTTTTACCTTCTCTCTTTTCTATGCACAGGACAAGGGGAATCTACATTTTGCAGAATGCTTTCCCATTGATTCACTGAATTTGCAGGCAGGTCACATGATGTTTCTTTGGAAGGTGTAGACACTGAGACCCAGGCTCTGTGGGTCCTTACTTCAGGTCTAATTGCCTGAGATCACACAGGTGCTTTGCAAGAACAAATCAATGCTCAGATGCCCTTCATCTGCCAGCCACACATTCATTGGTTCTCAACCGAGGGAGATTGTGGCTTGCGGGGACATTTGGCAAAGTTTGAAGATGGTTATGATTGTCACTGTTTGGGAGGGTGCTGCTGGCATCTAGAGGCCAGGGGTGCTGACAACCTCCTGCAGGTTATGGTATACCCCACAACACAGAATTATCCAGTGTCAGTAGTGTGAGGTTGAAAGACATCATGTCGTCATGTTACAGCAATTGGGGGAGTAGTGGGGCCCGGGAGCATCTGTGTGTGTGTGTGTGTGTGTGTGTGTGTGTGTGTGTGTGTGTGTTTCAAAGAAATACTAGAAGCATGTTAAAAATGGGGACTCTCAGGCCCCACCCTAGACTTAGGTTCTGAATCATAACCTGCCTTTTAATAGAATCCTAGAGGAGTCCTGTGCTCATCAAAGTTTGAGGAGGACAGGGGGTCTGGCTCATTCCAGGCTGGAGAGACCCTAACCAACATTTACTTTGGCCTTACACCTTACCAGGATCCTGTATCGGAAGGCTTCAGGGACTGACAGTCTCCTTCAAATCTGCCCGAACACCAAACCTTTGATTGTCATATGAGTCTTGAGGGTTGGGGAGAAAGGGTGGGTTGGAGGGGGATTATGATAACCATTCCCATTTTCCTTGTCCCTTCTCCCAGGCCTACATCCTGTTGGGACAGTTCCTTCTGATGCACAAGAACGAAGCCGAGTTTCAGAAGTGGATCATTTGCTGTTGTGGTGCTACCGAGTGTGAGGCCCAGAAGAGCTCTAACTGTCTGAAGGAGTGGTGTACCTGCTTCCTCTAGAAACACACCCTGCCAGCTCCATTCCGGCCTGGGTAATCAGTGCCTTCTCCACCTAAACCCAGGCTCTGAGTCGTTCTTTGCATTTTTTACTTTAATGGTATGCATGCATCCTAAAAAAGGAGTTCAAGAATATAAAAAAAGACAAACACAAGAAAAATCACCCCCAAAAGCACCACCCAGAAACTGCCATCACTTGCTTTATTTTTAATATATTTTATTGGTGCATTGTAGTCTCACATCATAATGTAGTTCAGAATGATGATAGGGACTTACATGCACACAGTATTTGGTGAGCTTACCCCAAGCTCCCTCTTCACTCCCTCCATATGTGATATTGAGATTTACATTGACAATTTCACATATGTACATAACATCAATGAAAGTGTTTCCTTCATTAATTCTCCCTCCCTACCCCTCCACTAGACCTCTTCTATCACTCCACTGGGGTTTCTCCTCCATTTTCTAAAGTCCCTCTTGTATCCCGATTGCTCCCAAGCTTCCACATACGAGAGAAAACATGTGACTCTTCACTTTCTGTGACTCTCTAATCTCACTTAACATAATGTTCTCCAGGTCCATCCATTTTCCTGCAAATGACATAATTTTGTTCTTATTTATGGTTGAGTAGAATTCCATTGTGTACATCCCATAATTTTGTAATCCATACATTTGTTGATGGATACCTAGGTTGGTTCCATAATTTGGCTATTGTATATTGTGCTGCTATAAACATGGATATGCATGTATCACTATAATATTCTGATTTCAGTCCCTTTGGATAGATACTCAGGAGTGGTATAGCTGGATCATGTCGTGGTTCCATTCCCAGCTTTCTGAGGAATCTCACACTGATCTCTATAGTGGCTGAACTAATTTGCAATCCCACCAATGGTGTAGAAAAGTTCCTATTTCCCCATATCCTTGCCTGCATTTATTGTGGTTTGGCTTCTTGATGCCATCCTTCACTTTAGGTGGATATCATGCCAAATAGTTCTCTGCAAAAATTCATACATAACAGAATGGATCATTTTATTTTATAATCAGAATTAAATTTCAAGTCAGTGCATTAGGAGTTATTGCTATATAACGAGCTACCCCTAAGCATGGAAGCTAAAACAAACCATAATATTACTGGTTGAGTAACCCTAATCTGAAAATCAAAAATCAAAAATGCTCCAAATTTGAATTTCTCATTCTGGAAAATTTCAGGTTTGGGATTTTCAGATTAGGGAAGCTCAACTGGTAATATATATGCAAATATTTTAAAATCTAGAGCCAGACGTGGTGGTGCACACTTGTGATCCCAGTATTTGGGAGGCTGAGACTGGAGGATCCGTGTTCGCAGCTAGCCTCAGCCTCTTAGTGAGGCCTCCGCAACTTAGTGAGAACCTGTTTCAAAATAAAGAATAAAAAATAGGGCTGGGGGTGTAGCTCGGAGGTAGAATGCCCCTGGGTTCAATCTTCAGTACCACAAAAATAAATAAATAAATTAATTAATTAATTAATTAAAAAAATCTAAAAAACTCCCAAATCTAAAATATTTTCAGTCTCGGGAATTTTGGAGAAGTGATACTCAACCTGGATCTCATAGTTTCTGAGACAGTCTGAGAGCTGCTCAGCTGGCTGGTTCTGCCCCAGGGTCTCTTATGCTGCTAGAAAGTGCCAGCCGGCCGCAGTGACCTACAGGCTGCACTGGGGCGAGGTTCCACTTGTATGGTTGTGGTCGGGAGGCCTCATTTTCTTAGCACATGGGCATCTCCACAGGGGCTGCTCATGGCACAGCATCTGGCCTCCCCCTGGGCTAGTGATCCGTGAGAGAGTGAAGAGAAAGCAAGAAGCCCCAGGGCCTCTTAGGGCCTACTCCTGCCTTATTCCATTTGTTAGCAGCAAGTCCCTAAGTCCTCCTGGAAGGAGAGTTATATTTTCTTAAAATAGCCCAGAATGCAGACATACTTTTAAGACATCACTGTCAGATTTTTGAGGTATAATTTACATGTAGTAAAACAACTTTTTCATGTGTATGGCTATATGAATTTTAGCAGATGTGCCACCACCATCAAGATGTAGAACATTTTAATCACTCCAGAGTCCCCTGGTCCTCTCTGTAGATATCCCTTCCCCAGCCCCTGACAACCAAGAATATGTTCTCTGTCATTATGGTTTTGACTTTTCCAGAAATACATATAAATGGAATAACAATGTAGCCTTTTAAGATAATTCATTTGATATTAATCTATTATACAGGCTTTTTTTTTTTTTTTTGGTGGTACCAGGGATTGAACCCAGGAGCATTTTACCTCTGAGCTACATCCCCAGCCCTATTTTTTTTAATTTTTATTTTGAAACAGGGTCTCACTAAGTTGCAAAGGGCCTCATGAAGTAGCTGAGGCTGGCCTCAAACCTGCGATCCTCCTTTCTCAGCCTCACAAGTACTGGGATTACAGGTGTGCACCACCACACCTAGCTTCAGGAGGTTTATTTTGAATTTAATTTTTCAATGATGGATTGTGTGAACTGTTATAAAAGTAAAAAGAAATTATCACTTACACTTCTTCCCCACTTCCTTCCCATTTTGTATTGCTTTTATTAATACTTTCAATTTGTCGAGGTTTATAGCATTTAATTTCTTCCCAGGGTCCTGATGAGAAATAAGGCCAAGTTAAATCACCTATTTAGTTTTAGTTATATATTTAAGAGTTTATCATCGTCCTTGTTAATATCATTATTTTAAAGTTCATAGCTTTGTTCTTCCTGATTTTTTTTGTATGTGTGTGTGTGTGTGTGCGTGTGGTACTGGGGTTGAACTAAGGGGTGTTCTACCTCTGAGTTATACCCTCAGCCCTTTTATTATTTTTTTTTTTGAGGCAGGTCTCACTAAATTGCTGAGGGCCTCACTAATTTGCTGAGACTTGCCTCAAACCTGAGATCCTTCTGTCTCAGTCTCCCAAGTATTGGGATTATAGGCATGTGCCAGCATGCCTGGCATGAATTCTTTATTTTGGTACATTTCTTTGTGGGTTGAGTTGTATGGTGCTATCAGTTGGAATAAGCAGGGTTATGCTGCTATAACAAATAACTTCAAAAAAATCTCAGTGATTGTAGCTCAGTGACACAGTGCTTGCTTTAGAATATGTGAGACCCTGGGTTTGATCCCCAGCACTACACACACACACACACACACACACACACACACACACACACACAAATCTCAGTGATTTAGATGACAAAGGTTGATTTCTCTCTCATGCTATATGCCCAGTGTATGTCATCAGGAGATGTCTGTCCATTGTAGTCACTCTTAGACTTAGGCTGATGGAGATTCCTTCTCAACACACACTTCCATGATAATCACAGCAGTGGGAAGGAACTAGGGTGAACTGCACACTGTCTCTCAAAGCTCTACCCAGAAGCGATACATTATACTTGCACTCACACCTCATTGGCCAAAGCAAGTCACATGGCCACAACAAACAAAATTCAGAAGAAGTGGGGCATTTGGTGGCAGCACTAATCAAGACCAATGCCATCAATTAAGTTAGTTACTTTTCTCCCTGAATGCTTCACCAGTGTTATGTCTCCCAGACTCATAACATGCTTGGAGATCTGCTAGCCCTTTCTAGCTCTGTTTCTCTTGCTCTCTCTAAGGAGAAATGAAAGAGCCAAGGATTCCAGGCAAGCCATCTGGTTGACCCAATGAGCTAAATAGCTCTCTTTCCTGAGAGCTTGGGTTCTGAGCATCCAGAGCCGTTTGCTTGCTCCCTCTCGCATAGTCCACCTTTGGACTAATTCTCCATTGAAATGGTCATGGCATTTACATGTCACTCATTTTCTAGGATAGGAACTGGTTGGCTCCAGGGAAAAAGGGAGGTCATGTTGTCTACTTCTATATAACTTCAACATTGCTAAAAAATTCATCCTTTTGCCAGGGATGTCTAGAGTCATGTAGGAGGTTTAGGGAGCTGAGGAACCTGAATAATAGGGGCCCCCAAAACTAAGGGGCCTCTACAGAGGGATCCTGGCACAGATATTGAAGATTAGAGTAGCTGTTCCCTGTATGATATAATCAGAAGGACACTGGGGGATGACTCCTCTTCCCTCAAATTTTCCCCTGTACACTAGGGATTTTCATTTTCCCCTATACACTGGGAATCTTCATTCATTTCATTCCCTTATATGTTGACTTTTGTCTTCCTTGTAGATAAAATTATTGGCCTCAATTCTTCACTTCTCCCTGCATTCCCCACCTTTGTCATGTGGTTTTTCAGTCCCACCTCTTCTGGGGACTAGAGGCAGAGAGTAATTCCAAGCCCTTTGACTTAGACTTGTCCAGGTGACTTGCTTTGGTCAATAGGACAAAAACTGGAATGACAGCGTGCCAGTTCTGAGTTTTCTTTAGAATTTCCGCTCACTCTCTTTACGCCTCTGTTCATACCAAGAGAAAATCTACTCTTGGATCACTGCTGCCCTTCAGCCTGGGCCCCAGGAGGAATCCAGGTGGAGCTGATCTGAGCACAGCCTACAGAAGGGACCCAAGGTCAGCCAGACCTGCAGCTGATGCTGAGCCACCCAGCTCAGCCTACTCTTCACTGACTGCCAAGTGTATTCATGAGAATAAAGGATCATGGTTTAAAGCCACCCAAGTTTGGGACCCTTTGCTATGTAGCAACGTCTCACTAATACCTTCCAGTTTGAAATGTCCTCATCCTGCCAATGTGAGCCATCAAACTCCAAACAAACCTTCAGATGAGAGAAAGAAGACTTTCTTTAGCTGCCAGGTGTGGGTGTGAATTCTGGCTCTGCTAATAACTACCTTATCCTGGGTGAGCAGCTTACCCTAGCTAAGCCTCAGTTCCCTCATATGTAAAATGAGGGCAAGAAAGTAATAACCTTGCCTCAAAGGTGGATCAATGTAAGCAGTGTATGGAAAGTAGGCAATGTCGTAAGAACAGGACAAATGGCCATTGCTGCCTCTAGCGCTGTCCTTTGAGCCTGGCCTCCTGAGAGCTTGTTCCTCACCTAGGAAAGAATTCACAGCTATGGCCGGGCGTGGTGGCGCACGCTTGTAATCCCAGTACTTTGGGAGGCAGAGACCGGAGGATCCGGGTTCGCGGCCAGCCTCAGCGCGCATGCGCACATGCGTGATATCTCTCTCTCTCTCTCTCTCTCTCTCTCTCC
>PVJS01035154.1:0-21176 GCA_004027185.1 Glis glis | reverse complement strand
CCCTTTCATGCTCCAGATAGTGATTGAGTCTTATAGGTTTGTGTATGTACATCATGTGCTATAGTTTGTTTCCCTCCACTCCCCGCCCAACTCCCTCAGTTAGGTCACCTTCTTTGTCCATCTAAAGATTTCTTCTTCTTCCTTTCTAAGTCCCTTCTACGTCCCATTCTATCTAGCTCCCACAGATTAGGGGGAACATTCGATTTTTTATTCTTAGTGTCTTACTAATATCGCTTAGCATGATGTTCTCTAGTTCTCTCCATTTCCCTGCAAATGATGTGATTTTGTTCTTCCTTGTGGCTGCGTAAAATTCCATTGTACACACTACTTTCAATCCACATGGTAGAGCTAAATTGTGTGATAGAAATGATGACCCACAAAGCCTAAAATATTCCCGCCTGGCTCTTTATACTCTTTCTCACTTGGTTGAGGTGTTATTTTGGTTCCCTTCTAATACTGAGATTTTCTGACTGTATCTATCTTAAGTCCAGGGCACTTTCTTCTGGAAAATTCTCCCAAACGAATTTCAATAACTCTTAAGATTTATTATTTGTCATGAGAAAGCACAAGGGCCACAGCCTTTTTTATTTTGACCTTGAATCTTCATTTTTTATTTCTATTAAAAACTAAAATGTTGCAGAAGTGTTTTGAGTATAAACATTTCCAAAATACATTGATTTGAACTGAAACTTAGTTCCATGATTCATGAAAACTGTCCTTTTTTTGTGTGTGTGCCAGCTATCCTTTTTTGTACCCAAAGAATGACAGTGATATCCACAACAATAGAAGGATACGAAACCAGAATTTTATTCCTATCAGGTTTTCAGATATAAAGGTAAAGAAAGGGAAAAAAATGGGTGAGAAATCACCCTGAGAAATCTTCCAGCTTCATCTCTGCAATGTTTCAAGTATGAAAGTTGACTAATGCTTAATATTTCTTACTCAAAGGCTGTAGGTACCTGCTGCTTGATTTAAGGCATTAGAAAAGCGATCAGCTTGCTCTATGATGAAATTGCTGCAGAATAAACAGCCTCATAAGCCTAGCACTTCTGTACTTTCATTGCATTACTCACTCCCTCGGTTCTCCTCCACTCTCTGTAGCTTCATAGGGCCTCTCAGCATCTATTCCTAGCTCATGATATTAATGATGTCAATAGGCAGGCCCCAAAGAGTCCAGTTTTAAGAAGGCTGTACTATAGCAATCTTAGTATAAAATCTCTCCTGAGTTTCTTGGGTTTTTTATTTTGTTTGGCTCTTTTTTTCTCTCTTTGCCCTGTAGAGCTGCAATTTGCCATTTCTTGCAGCTACATTTTCTCCCCTGCTGACATTGTGAATTAAGGTTGTTATTAAGGTACCATTTTATTCCTTCGGGACAACCCTATCTCCCTACACTGTAGGTCGAGCCTTTTCAGCAACTTGCTGTTCGTATTACACAAATCAGGGATGATAGCAGAAGCCAAGCAATACCTTTGTTGTCATTTCAGACGTACTGACTACCATCCATGTACTGAGCATACAAAACAGAAGTGGCCTACCCTTTATAAGCTTACAATATTGGTCTTTGAAGATATACAGAAAAAAAAAACAAAGCAGTTAAAATTAGTGAAGGCAGCAATGGAACAGGCTCTCAAAACAGAACCAAAATGCTCAACTAAAAACATCTGGAAAATTAATTCACCAGCTCTAAAACATCACCCATCTGCTTTGTTAGGACCCTCCATCAAAGTCTGAAATTCTATCATTTATGGATAGAGTCTGATAATTTGTCATCCAGTCATGTTTCTTGTGACCCTTGGCATGATGAGAACTTGCATGCCATACCTTTCTGAAGTTGGGGACTATTCAATTAGTGCTGCCATCTCTGAGCTCAGGTTAGGGGTCACATGCAGATACGACCCACACTTATGAGGAAGAGGTATGTGTTAGCCAGTTCTGTCACTGTAACAAATACCTGGGCTAACCAACTTAAAAAGAGGAAAGGTTATTTTGACTCACAGTTTTGGAGGTATCAGTCCATGGTTGATTGACTTGGTGCCTTTGGGCCTGTGGTGAGGCAGAACATCATGGCGAGAATGCACGGCAGAGGAAGCTGCTCGCTTCATGGAGTATAAAGAAAAGAGAGAGAGAGGAAGGGGCGGAATCCCACTATCCCCTTCAAGAGCACACCCCCAGTGACCTAACTTTCTCTCACTTTTTAAGATGTCCTGCCTTTTAAAGGTTCCACCACTTCCCAATAGTGCCACCATGCCTTTAACACACTGGCCTCTGGAGGATACTTATCTGAACCATAGCAGGGTACCAGTCAAATGATATTGATATCAAAGAAGACAGTTCTGTAAATGATGGAAAAACTGAAAACAGGATTCAGTTTTTGCTATGGGAAGAAACTACTCCTGTCAGGTTTGAGTTGTGGTGCTGGCTGGTGCTCCCAAGAAACTCAGACAGGAATCTCAGAAGAAGCACAAAGGGGATCTATGGAAAAGAACATGTCTCCTAGCTTCCTAGTCTTCTATCTTCATATGGAAAACAAAACAAAAACCTGCCACTTCCAGGGTGAAGAAGCTTACTGATGTGACATTCCCAGGAACTACAGCAGCTAGAAAACCCATCAGAAGCCAAGAGAACAGGAAAGTGCAAGTCCATTCTGCCTCCTTCAATTTAGCAGTCTGCTTTTAGTGTTCATTGTCAAAGTTTCTATGGCAGCAGTCTGTGTACAGGGAAAGTTGTCTTCAGAGTCCCACTGCAAAACAGAGTTGAAGAGTTGGGTTTGGAGCTGTGGAACAATAACTTAATAAGTGACATAATTATTTTCCCCACAAATCTCTGTTCTGCTTTCATTGATTTGCATTGAAATGATAGTGGGTACTAAGGAATGTGCACAATTCCTCACCTGTTCTGGGTAACATTAGAATATCCACGTGAGAACTGGAGAAAGGGGAAAGAAGAGGAGGAAAGGTCTTAGGTGGGGACTGTGGTAGATACGTGGTAGGCGTTAATTTCACTTTCTACCTGTGCCCCACTGCAGGTGAGTTAGGCATGTTTTGAGTAAGTAGGGAATAAACAAAACTGAGAAGAGAGGCAGTCATTCCAGAGAACAGGTCATATCCGCTTCCCAAACATCATAATGCTCTGGGTAGAACAGGACACATAAAACACCTAGAAGAAGCAGAGCCCCTTAGATTAAAAAAGGCATGGCCGGCATATGCTTGCAATTTTCTTCCATGCATGGAAGCCTCAACATGGTTTCTGTTTATTTTGCAGGCCTAAATGTTATGCAGTTGGCCGTCATCTGGTGTGTCAGTTGGTGGAGCACACAAATGGCTCTGCTTTCTCGTTTCCCACAGGCAGTATTTATAATGGCATGATTATGTGTCCAGAATTCAAGCTAAGAAAAAAAGAAGGAAAATTCATGAGTCGAGTGCTATAGCTTTAGATGTTATTGAGATGAGAAGGGATCAGTTTCACTGGCAAGTGTTCTTTGCTACAGATAGTAATGAAGAAACAATTGTGTGCAGACTCGCGGAGAAAACAAAGAGGAACAAGGTGTAATCAACCCCATAGGCAAAACTTATTTTAAATTCTGGAAAATATCTCAAATATTTAGTGGAAATAATGCACTGTAGCATAATAAAAAGAATGAATAACCAAGTTAGTTACAGGGCACTAGATCAGTTTTTCAGTATTACAATTGAAATGCAACTGCTGTCTTAATTGTGATTCCCATATTTTCATAATTTTATGATAGTATAAAATAATAGACAAGAAGAACTGACTCTTAAATATATTTCCCTTCAAAAATTTCTTTTATTCCAATCGGCAGTTTATTCAGATTATTTTTGTTTTATTTTATGTTTTCACATCTTTAGAATGAAAGTGGCCATATGTGTATCTCTAAGAACTTTAAGGACAATGCAACTAAATATGCATTCTACTTCTGACACTTATCAGTGAGATGCTTTGGATGAAATATTTGAATGGGTCTCAGCTTCAGTCTCTTTTCTAAAATGGGGATGAGAAAAAGCTTAGGTTGATTGGCTACTGCAGTACCCTGACTTGCCTGTATGTTCCCATTAGCTATTACTGTTGTTGGATATCATTATTATACAATTTTAATTATAATATCATGCTTTTATTATTAATACTACTATGAATACTATGAAACATCTTCATATTCTGTTAGCTATACTTTTTATTTCTTTATAGTCTAATCTACACTTAGAGGCAGAAGCATCACTTGTTTTCCTTGCCCATGTGTCTTGCCTGAAGGAGCAGCAAGCTGGAGAAAATAAAACTCTAATAATGGAAGAGAGCAGGAAGCTGTTGGCAGCTGTTCTGTGTAGTGCCAACATGCCAGTGGGCAGCATTCTGTCTCGAGCTTGAACTCACCTGCTGGGTGGTGCTCCTGTGAGCCAATTCACTTTGTGTGTCTGATAGAACACATTTGTGATCAAGAACTCATTTAAAATTCAAATTTCCATCATCTGGTAGTGCTGATGCCAATGAAATAACCATTTGCATTCTCATATATTAGCAATGATATGGGAAATCAATTTAAAATGACACTTGATCTATGACTGTTGAGGAATACTTGGAAATGGAGTGTTGGATTAATACTTAAGAATTTGAACTTTCAGCACAGAAGATAATTCCTAATTTCATCCTATTAACTTCCCAGGGTACTGGTAAAAGTTATGGGATTTCTGTGAATGATTTGAACAGGATTTTGCTCTCTTTGCATAATAATACACTTGGGAAATATAAAGGAAAAATAGAAAGAGGAGACCCACAACAATGCTGCAAGGTGGAAATAATTTGGAGAATTTTCCCAAGGTTTTGGCTAAATTATTTAAAGTAATTGGTAATCTGTTTCCTGAAAGGTCACATAACTGTGACATGTTGAAATGATGTGCTTGGTTTTAGCCACTTGCAAGTGAAGTTCCAGGGCTCCGGCATCTGTCATGTGCCAAGACCCTGACAAATGCCTGCCATTAGTGCTGCTGGGAAAGGAGGTCATTCTCTGTGGGTCTCTTCTTAGTAGTTAAAGAATATCTTCACACACACGGTCCATAGGGTAGAATTTTCCCTCTTGTCTATTTTTCTACTTATAGTAATCGCCTATTTATAATCACTGCATGGTAGTTTAGACAATTGTTCTATAATCCCTGAATTAACAGAGCAAATTATCCCCCCAAAAGGAAAGTTTATTAATTTTGTTATTGCAGTTTAGTAATCATGACGCAGGTTCATTAGTAATCCAATTATAATAATTGATATAAACAATGTAACCTTACTCAAGATCATCTAATACAGATGCATAAACCTTTTTTCCATCTCTACTGACTTTTTCTTAACTCAGTGTGGTGGGCAGATCTTAAGATGTTTCTACTGTCCTAGCCATATTGGGCAACTCCACATGCCAAGGAGCTCCTGGTAGTTTCTGAGAGTTGAGAGTGGTCTGGCCAAGAGTCAGAAAAACCTGAAGCTCTTATATCTATAACCTGAAGGAACTGAAAGCTGCCAGTGTATATACAGTAAGTGTGTATAATACTCTAAACTATCTAAGCCTTTAAGCCATGTTTAGACTCCAAACCCACAGAAACAGAAGTGTGTTGCTTTAATCCAACAACTTTGTGGCGTGGCAATATTATTGTGTAGCAAAAGAAAGTTGATGCAACAGGAGTCTATCATCAAAGACTGAATTACTGCCCCAGCTTCATAATTGATCTCTTTGACTACACATTGGACCTTACACTAACTGATGGTCCTCTCTGTGATCACTGCTCCTTTTAGAACACACATCTGATTATATCACTCTCCTGCTTAAATCTTTCCGGTGACCCTAGGTGCCTCCTGAAGACCATCATTTGTTTCCTGTGCTCCTCTCCTGCCTACGTCTGGTTACTTTTCCCTCACCCTAGCTGTCTTACCCCATGGAATAACTTCTTCAGTCTTTGAACATACTCCATTCATTCCCACTTAATAGTTATTTATTTATTTATTTATTTATTTATGTATTGGGCATTAAATGCAGGGGCATTCTACCTCCTAGCTACACCCCCAGCCCTATTTTATTTTGAAACAGGGTCTCACTAGGTTGCTGGGGGTTTCACTAAGTTGCTGAGGCTGCCTGTGAACCTGCGATTCTCCTGTCTCAACCTCCCAAGTACTGGGATTATAGGGGTGGGCCACTATGCCTAGCTTCCCATGTGACTTTCAATTGTCAATTTAAGCATGGCTTCCTAAATTAGGTCACAAGCTTCTTCTGTTTGATACTGTTAGAAGGTATAATTAACACCAAATTTATCAGTGTTTATAATAATTGGTTATTGACTTGTGTATCTTTCCTATAGAATGAACACTTCTGGGGAAAGAAGCTGACACTTGATCATTGTTCAATTTCCACATATAGCACAGTGACTAACATGTACTAGGTAGTCAGTAGCTATCTCATGAGTGAAGGTTGTGTGATGTTTCTAAGCTATAAGTCTTGCATAAATCTCCATTGAATTTATTTATCTTGCATCCTCCACTAAGTAGTTTAGACCACTGTCTCCTTTTTGTGGTTTCAGTGGTCTAAAATTAGTGGTTTCTAAATTTACCAAATTTGAAGATCCACTATTATGGATGTGTATTAACATCCATAAAAATCCATCCATAAAATACAAATGTTTGTGTGAAACTCTACAAAGGAAGACCTACGAATCTTTTATTTTCACCAATACTCCTTGCAAATCTCATGATTCAACAAGTTTGGAAACATGGGTTTAAAATGATTACATGTGATAACCATTGCACATGTGATTCCTACCTACTGGTAGATCCGTAGAGAACAATTAAATCAAGCCACATTGATGCCCCACCATTCCTAAAATTATTCATAATTAACTCTGATGACTTACCCATGGCTCAGCAGTTAGTTTTCTGTTTTCCCAGAACTCAGTTCCCAGAACCCTTCAGTGCATTTACATCTGGTTGACTACTTCTTGGCCCCAGCACATCTCCATCATGGAACTGGCCATGTCTTGGCATTGACTTACTTCTTTCTTCCTTGCTACTGATATGCCAAAATTAAATGTTAATTCAATGAAGCCTCTTGCTTCCTGGAATGCAGCTTTCTAATTTACTTCATGCCAGGTGTTCCTGAGTTACAAAACAGCAATTCTTGTGGGAATGTAGATGCTGTAAATATATAAAAATATTTATTGCATTTTAAATAAACCCAAGATTTTTCTTTCTCTCAATTATAGTCTCCTCTCAGGGATTTTAAATGCATAAACAAAATAGAGAATTAAATATTGCCCATAGTTCTATCGAACATAACAATAAGTTCCTTGAGAGATAAGAAATTTACTTCAATATTATTATTTTCATTGTGTTCATATTATAAAATTATTTTATTCCAGATATAGGGTTATGATGAATGAGCATCAGGGAGCTACATAAGCAATGTAGATTGCAATTCTTCATGTCTTTCAGATCCCAAATCTACATCTTACTAACTGGGTCACCTGGGGCAGTCATACAACTGTACTGTCCTTTGATTTGCTGACTTGTAGAAATAGGGCTGAAAATAGAGTTTTTCTAAGGAAGATAAAATTCAACAAAACTAAATTATTGAGGACATTATTTTGCACACCTTAAGTGACTGGTTTATATTAAATTAAAAAGTATAAGTGAAATGATGATAAATCAACTTTGTAATTTTAAACCTGCTCACATTGGCTTAAAAACAAAATAGAATTCATTGACATACAACTGGAAATTCAAAAGATGACGGGGTCAGTCCTATTCACAGTTTATTCATGATCTGATTTCTTTTCTCTTCTTTCTCCTGGCACTGTTCCTGTGTGTGTGTTTGTGTGTGTGTGTGTGTGTGTGTGTGTGTGTGTGTGTAGATTTGTCATAAGGATGGCTCTTACATAATAGAAAAGTGATTATCAGTAAAAGCAAAGAGATCTTTTTCCATACTCATTTAGGAGAAAGAGAGAGAATGGTTTCCCATCCCTCGTATTTGAGACATAATAGAGAATTTCCCCAGAAAACTCTAGTATTACTCTCAATTGAAATAGATCCTAGCCTATTCCAGAAGAATTATTTATAGGAGGGATCATATTTCCCTTAAGAAATCAGATTCTACTCTTGATTTGAGGTCAATTGCAAAAACTACACTGCTATTTCTTATCAGGGGAGAGAATATTAGGAAATCAAACACAGTATTCAGTACACTATATTTTTCAATTGTAAAATAAATAAGATAGATTAAACAATTGATAACATCCTTTCTAGCTTCAATATCCTATTTTTTTTAAATCAGAGAACAGAGATTATTAACAATTATTTTTTTTTATCCATAGGCACTTTGGTAGTGTGGTGAACCAGATACCTCAAATAATTACAAAGGGAAAAGGCTATATCAGCATGTAATGATTAAAACATTAAATATTATATATATAGTAACATTTGTGTATTTTAGTAACACATAAAATAATAAATACTGTAACTTTGAAGGGATAACAAGAATAAGTCATAGTTTGAGATCTCTGTGATTATAGACATTGCTAATAGTGCTAGGTTTTTGCCTTCAATGATAATTACAGGCCAGGCATGGTGATGCACACCTGTAATCCTAGTACTTGGGAGGGTAAGACAGGAGGTTTAAGGACAGCCTCAGCAAGTAGTGAGACACTCATCCACCTACCAAGACCCTGTTTCAAAATAAAAATTAAAATATAGGGCTAGAGTTATAACTTTGCAGTAGAATTACTCTGAGTTCAATCTCTAGTAACAAACACACACACACACACACACACACACACACACACACACACAATAATTGCAGAAAATTACAAATTTTAGTTTGAAGTTAACAAAAATAAGAATGTATTTTTCCCCATCTCAGTCTACAAACCTTTTAATTTCTATAGATTTCTTGATGATTCCAGAAGTCCAGATTAAGAATCACTGACATAGAGCATTGATTTTGGAAATCCAGAAAAACGTATGACCTGAAGGATTATAAACTTAGGGATTCCGTTGTGATTCTCTTGAAACACTTACCCAAATTTCCCCATAATCTGATTTTAAAACTATAAGGTGTACTTCAGTGAATAGATTGTAAGCTCCTAAAAGGAGAGAACCATGCCATTTATATCCTTGACTGGCTTATAGCACCGTCCTTCAAATCGACTCTGCAGCAAAATCATTTGGGAGACTAAAAAAAAAAAAAAGAAAAGTAGATGCTCCCCAATTACACACTAGAACTTCTGAGTCGGAATGTCTGCCTAGAGACCTGGAAATCTGTATTTCTGAAGGCTTCCCAGTTTGTTAGATGCTGTTAACTTATACCAAGTTGATGATTCACATTAGGGAGCCACCTTCATTAGTGCCTGGCATGATGCTTTGCACAAATCACATCCTCAGTAAATGGTTAGAGATTTAAAGGAGAGAAACTAGAACATATAAAAAGTCTACATTTAGAAATACCCTAAAGAAACTATCACTCAAATATGACCATAAGGAAAATGTTCCATTCTCTTTTATAACTTTTTCTTTTTTGGTACTGGGGATCAAACCTAGGGACATTCTGTCTCCAAGCTACACCCCCAGCCCTTTTTATTTTTTGTTTTGAAACTGGGTCTTGCTAGGTTTCTAAAGGCTTGCTAAGTTGCTGAGACTGTCCTCAAACCTGCAATCCTCCTGTTTCAGCCTCCCAAATACTGGGACTACAGATATGTACCACCATCCCATCTCTCTTTTATAACTTTCAACAACAAAATTATAGTTGAAGATGTAGTATATGACTCTTACCTAAGAATTCTTGATACAAATTGTTATTAGAATTGTGACAGAGATTTTGCCTCTTCAGAGGAACAATTGGAATTCTTTTTATTATTTCATGAAAGTAAAGCAGCTTTGATCTGATTGAATAGAGTTGACTGGAAGTAGTGAGAGACAATAGGTAGCACTATTGTTTGGTGACTTCTGCCATTTGCATTACAAATGTCACTGTGACAGGAAGCCTGGAAACATCAATCAAATGGAATTATTCTGAACTTGGCACCAAACCATGACTAGTTGGCTCTTTGGATTCAAATTTTATATATATGCAACCCTAATACCACTGTGGTTTTTAAACTTGGAGCCCTGGAATATAAGATAGTGAATTTATTGAGAAGACCTCCAAGCAATCTATGAATTTACTATATGCCAATTTACTTAAAAATTAACTTATGTCCATACATTAAAAATAGCTGCTAAGATATGTCTTTGTGCATATATTACTTGAGCCAGTTTTGACAAGATTGCTCTTGATTCACCATGAATTCTTCTTTACAAATGGGTTTTCATACCATGAATGGCCAGAGCCAATAACAGATTTTACCTTACTCCTTCATTCTGCACATTTGCTATTGCCTCTTAGTCATGGAATATGATGTTTCTCACTGGCTGAATTCAGGAGCTCCCTAGGTTCCTTTGCACTTTTTCACAGTTCACTATAGCTCCAGATGATGGTCTAAGAATTTCATTATTTCTTCTGCCTTTTCTTGAACTCTGTATACATTGCATTTCTTTACATTTCTTTACCTTGTTGCCCTTTGCTACTTTCTTTTTTCTTAAACTCTACATTACATCATCACATTTTGATCCTGGTTCCTGTCAAACTAATGTTAGGCATACTGTAATGGTTTGGATTTAGAATGTCCCCCTAGCCCTTAAAGAAACAAAGTAGCAATGTTGGAAGCAGGGCTTGGTTGCTAAGGAGGGGTCCCTGGGGGTGTGGCCTTGGGGATTATATAAGGTCCCATTTCTCTCTTGCTTGTTTTATGTTTCTGGGCACAGAGCCCTTGCACTCTCCTCTCTCCACTTCCTGCTTCCAAGCTCTGAGCTCTGCACAACTGCCTAACATGGACTGAACCTCTAAATCTCTAAAAACTGTGAGCAAATAAATCTTCCCTCTTCTAATTTATGTGGTTAGTTGTTTGGGATTATGGCAGTAAGAATGTTGACTAAGACACACACTAATCTTTGAAGGAAGTCCTTTTTGGCTGTATAACAAAACGTATCACCCTAGTTCTTACTTCCATTGATAATCTTCCTTAACATCCAAAGTACAGGTTAGGGTTGCTTAACGGCAAACAAGAACGACTAAGTCTGACTAGTTAAACTACAACAGAATTTGTGGGATAATTTTAGGGTACTAAGAATTGACTATCAGGAAAAAGTATAGGAGATTAGAAAAGCAGAAAGCCCAGCAACTGTCTTGTAGGATGAATCATTTGCTTCAGCTGCTTCATGGAGATGACTAATGAATTCCCATGGTTTCTTCTATATTTGTGATACTTGCTCAAGATGTATGCTGAGAGGAAACAGACAAAAAACAGTTCATTAACTGGCTTAGCTAATATATCCATGACCTGAATTATTTGGGACTGTGAAAAGAAAGAACTTAAACCTTTTCATTTCTGGTCTTAGCACAGGGTTTGGCACATGTAATAAACAAATGCTGAAGATACTAAAATAAGATTTTTTTAACCGACTCGTGAGTTGTGCTGCCACTGCCTCAGTACACTTCTGTGGTAATAGCAAAAAAATTTAGCTCCAATACACTTAACTCATAATGAAAATGTATTGATTTATATAACTGAAAGGTCTAGAGGTAGAGAAGGTTTCAGCTACCTCCAAGGAGTAGCTTATTTTTCTTTCAGTCCAGCCTTCTTCAGGATTAACACTTCTTCAATAATGGTTCCTCCAGTCCTCACATGAGATCTGAAAGCTATCAGAACTATGGATGCTACTCTTTTATGTCCAGAGGACAAAAGGGACAGCTGAAGAGAATCACTCCTTTATGCACCAGATTTGGCCATATGCTCACTCTTGAACTAAATTCTTTGCCCAGTGAGGGACAATGAGCTTATTTCTTAGCCTAGAATGAGGTTTGGAGTCTATTTTCCTGAGTCTACTTTACTTCCTAAAATAATTGGAAAGTACCAGGAAGGAAAAGTTTCTGGGGAGGTGTTATGGCTTGGTTCTGGAATGTTCCCCAAAGGCTCCTGTTGAAAGCATGGTTCCCAGTGCAGCAAAGTTCAGAGCTGAGGCTTTTGGCAATGATGGGATCACTTGGGCTCTGACCTCATCAGCGGATTAATCCATTTGATCACTGAATGGACTACTGGGAGATTGGACCTCGTTGGAGGAAGTATGTCACTGGGGGGCGTGTCCTGGAAGAGTTTATCTTCTCCATGACTCCTTCCTCTTCTTCTGTTTACTGGCTGCCATGATCTGAGCCAGCTGCCCTCTGCCATGCCCATCTGCCATGATGTTTTGCCTCACCTCAGGTCCAGAGCAATGGAGCCAGCTGACTATGGACTGAGATCTCTAAAACTGTGAGCCAAAACAAACTTCTCCTCCTCTGAGTTGTTCTTGTCAGGTATTTTGATTACTGACTAACACAAAAGACCACCAACAAATGTCTGTATCACCAGCCGAGCTTCATGGCCAACTGAAGTCACACACTGCCATATCGGTTGTTCCATTAATTTGCTATTCTCCCATTTCAAAATTCAAGAAATGCTTATTAATCTCACTCTGTGTTGAAGTAGGGAGGAAAAAGCCCAGAAATACTTCTGTATAGTCAAGAATAATTTTGTCCTGGAACAATAGATTTTCTTTTCTATAGCAATTTCTGTTTTCCCCTTTTATTCTTTGTTCTTTGCCATGTCTGGCTGATGGAGATGGCAGGCACACCTCTGATCCCATCAGAGGTTGTCCAGAGACAAGGAAAGTCTCTTAATCCTAGTTCTTTGTAAAAGCCTGTAGTGCTCTTCCTTAATTCCCACTATGCAATTTACTTTTGTTGACACAATTATGGAGAGTGATGTACTAAGCCAAGGGGAAAAAGACAGCCCAAATAGCCTTTTGTCTAATACCCAGAAGATTTTATGTATTCCTCTTCAAGTAAGAAAATAAATAATCCAGAGACAAGCTTTCTAGAGGATGTTTCAACAGCCACATTTATTGAAACAGCATGGAATCTGTTGGCCTTTCAAGCATAGCTCATGGAGGGCAGCATTTAACCAAATCATTTTATTCTTCACTCATTATCCCCCTATTGTCTATTCTGTGTTATAATTAAGAATCTGTTTATTTTCAAAACACTAAACTAGGCACTTTTCTGTCCTTGGTAAAGCACTTGCTCCTGGCTATTCTTTGAGACCATTTAGAAAAGAGAGTCATTTCTTATCAAATAAAGGCATCATGGGTGAGAGACATACAAAATTAGTATAACTTGCCCTAATTAGATATAAAGAACTTGAGATCCCAAATTATATCTTACGTAAGATGTAAATACTTTAGTGCTTTAGTGTGAGTAAAATGCCACCTCAAAGAAGTCCTCTAGTTCCTTGAGTTCTCCAATTATGCAAAATAAATATTCATGGGAAGGTAAATTGTTTTATTTACTTCCTTGCTCTCTGTTAGACACAATGTGTTATCCTGCCATAGCCAGAAAGATGCTTTTGACTAGTAGATTCCTGTTAGTCAACTTCTTGTTTTGCCCTAGAATTGATGTTTTACCCAATCTGAGTTCAGTCCCAGAGGTTAAAGAGTGAATTTTACCCTGCAATTTGTTCAGACATCTTTCTTAACAGCAGCCTAATGGAAGATCAAAACCATATTAGAATTTTAAAGTAATCAATAAAATTCGGAATGTAGCTCATAGCAAGCGCAATGCTGGAGTTTTGGTCTGGGAGAAACTAAGAATTTGCTGAAAGCTGGTGACATTTTAGCTTTAAGAGGTTGATTTTCTGAGTATAAATAAGTGTTTTCTACATGAAAACAATGCTTCACATCTGTTTTCAGGCTTTAAGTTTCTTTCCTCTTCTTGTTTTCTTCCATTTTCCTCTGTTTCCTGTTTTTTTATTCCCCACCTGAAAATCAATGATCCCTAAGGATTTGTCAATGGATTTCTCTCCTCTGGAAGGCAAAGAGCCCTGGATTAAATTTGCTAGTTTTCCCATGCTAACTCTATCCTCCATAGAGACAAGATTTCTGCAACCACTGTCAGCTGGCAAGTATAGATTATGAACATACGCAAAGAGTCTGTGAACATTCTCAGAAATCAGAGCACTTCACGTTGAATAGCACCTGACAAAGGATTACATGCCGGAGATGAAAGGGAAATGCTTCTTAAGTCAGTAGAATGTCATTGCAATGTGTTTATTTTATTCCATATTGTTTCTTTTTAAAGGTATCATGGGCATTGATGACATCTGAGTGAAAATATCCTGTGAATTACTGAAGGATGCTTCTGCCTTTATAAGGGCTCACTGGAAATCCTTCCAAGAATTTATTTATAACTAATACTAGTAACTGAAGGACAACTGCAGGAGCTGTCCTTCAGGTATGGTAAATGGGGACTTCAGGGACTGATCATTTTATTCTAACTTTTGCCAAACCTTGTTTTATTTTTTCTCATTTTCTTTCACTTTTTCCCACTCTCTCTAGGTGTTTTATTTTATGGACTCTATCATTATTCTGCTGTTTTGTGTTTTCCTCTGGAGGGTGTGGGATGAGTCCTCCTGAGGTAGGATAGAAGAAATATTAGGCAGAAAGGAGACATTGGGAAGAAAAATATAGATTTAAAAATTTGAAAGTTCATAATCTAACTGCATCCCATAGGGAGTGTTGTCTTAGGCAGAAGCCTTAATGAGTCCACACCCTTAATCACAATGGCCCCTCTACCCACCTGAGATTCCTGAGATGCTTAGTTAACAAAGGATCCATTAGGAGGGACAAGACCAGACACCACCCAGCCACCACCAGTCCAAACCTGAAGATTAAGAGGAAGTTGGACCTTCATCCCAGCCATGTGGCCCAGCCCCCTCCCCCTCAATTTCCTATAAGAATAGGGTTGCAAAGATCTGGGGTGCTGCTCTCACATTCTTGAGGTGGCCTGAATTTTTCCTTTAACATGTATCTCCTTTTTCTTGAATTAAACTTCTGTCTTTTCTCTGATTGGTGCGTGTTAAAATTCTTTTCATCACAGACCCAAGAACCCCAGCGGCCCTTAGGTGTTTTTCCCTTCCCAGACTGGGAACTCCCAGGACTCTTCATGGAGTCCCTGACACTCCCATCCACAATTTGTTTTGATGTGGAGACTGAGGATGTCATATGTATATGAAAAGGCTTATTACTCATATAATGAGCCTTTCTGGGGAGAATAGGGCTGATGCTCAAGGCAGTCTGGAAAGGCTGGAACAAAGGAATGGATGATGGCTATGGTTTTTATTGTGCATAGGGATGAGGATTCCTGGGCAGGGAAGGTGTGTGTGGTCTGAAATTCCCAACTGGCATCAAGAGAGAGAGTGCCTGAGCCTTCGTATTCACTTGCTCAGATATAAGGAAAGAGGGGAAGGGGTGAGGCTGCGAAATAAAAGGTTTCAGGATTCAAACATCAAAAATGGAGGGCAAGGCCGGGTGTGGTGGCACACGCTTGTAATCCCAGTACTTGGGAAGGCGGAGATTGGAGGATCTGGGTTTGCAGCCAGCCTCAGCTACTTAGTGAGGTCCTCTGCAACTTTGTGAGACCAGTTTCAAAATAAAGGATAAAAAAATAGGGCCGGGGGTGTAGCTTGGAGGTAGAACGCCCCTGGGTTCAATCCCCGGTACTGCAAAAAAAAAAAAAAAAAAAAATGGAGGGCATAGCTGAGTGTGGTGGTGCGTGCCTATAATCTTAGTACTTGGGAGGTTGAAGGAGAAGGATTACAGGTTTGGGGATAGCCTCAACAAGTAGCCAGATGCTTAGGAACCTAGTAAGATCCTGTTTCGAAACAAAAATAAAAAGGGCTAGGGGTATAGCTCGGAGGTAGAATGCCACTGGGTTCAATCCCCCCCCCCACACACACACAAAATGGAGGGCTGAGATGTGGCTCACTGGCAAACAGATGCCTAGTATGCACAAGGCCTTAGTTTCGATCCTCAATAAATAAAAGATAAAAAGCCCTCATTGTAACTGTGGGGTGAGGGGACTATTGTAGGAGGCGCCGGTCTGTTAGAAGTAAATTTCCACGGTATAGTAAGAAAAGACACATGTTTGAAAATGATTGGCAAGGCGATTTTACTTTTTGCAAAAAGGGTGTGCCACCAACAAAAGCCTGGTAAGCAAGCACAATGAATAGGAAGCCCATCCGGTTTTTATCTCTAATGCAGATTTCTGCACTCTACTCCTATTGGTGGTTTCACAGTCTTATGCGATTGGCTAATTCATCTAGAATGGAATGCTGGGGAGGGGTTGACATGTGTAGTTTTCAGGAAATGGAAACTTACAAAGAAACAAGAACTTATACAAGTTTACAAACTAGAGGTTTCACAAAATGGAGTTACTTTAAGTTAAGCTCATCCTTTGATAGAAAAGATTTGATTATCTACTCACAGGTCAGTAGCACTTCATGTAAGTCCTGGAGTTGCTTCCCCTCCATTCCCATTCCTTGCTCCCCAGACTTAGCCATTCTTCTGGGTCTCTTCGCTCCAGGTGCTTTTGTTCTGTCTGAGCTCTTTTCTCTCTTCCTACTTCCAAGTCAGCTTCCACTGGGGTTTTTCTAGTCCATCAGATACGTCTCTACCTACCATATTGCATTTGTGAACTGTATTCAAATTTCTTATTCACAGGACTCCTGGGATGTTTCTGAATATTTATTTTTATGTCCCTGAACATTCTGCAGCATATAAAGGAGAAACTGTCAAAATAGAGTAAGAGATGGGAAGATAACCAAAATGTTGATATTTTAGAAGTCAGGTTACAATGTATGCAACACGGGGTGATAAACTATGTCACATATATTAAAGGTTGAAGAAGACAAGGCAGGGCAATTGATTAAACTTGGCAAAGAGTCATTGCTGACCTTGAATAGCCACATTTTCAATGAGTTTGGGGAATAAAACCCTTATTGGAATGTATTCAAATAAGAATAGGAGAGAAAATGGAGACTGTGGAATAAGAATGGCATTTTTAAGGATTTTTGCTGTGTGAGAAGTGCAAGAAAAGAGAGAGAGAGGGAAAGAAGGAAAGAGAGAGAGGAAGAGAGGGAGGAAGGGAGGAAGGGAGGGAGGGAGAGAGGGGGGGTTGCATTGCAAAGCAATGGCTTTGAGTTGTAAAAAGGGGATATGATTCATGGCACACATGGAACGGTTGGCCTGAGAGAGGAGCATGAATCATTCATCCATTGTAACAGGAGGGAAGGAAGAAGAAATAGGAAAATAGGGACAGATGGTAGTCTTGTAAACACTAGAGGAATTCTCTTCTGATTACTTCCATTCTTATAGTGAAAAATAAAGCAAGTCACTAGAGTACACTTGTGCAGAAGGTATATAGTTTATGCCATCATTTAGTAAAAGTTTTCCCAATTTTACTCTTTTAAGGTCAGAATTCTTAGTATTGGAAATTACTTCACATAATCTGGGAAGATGCACTTGAATCACTTGGGTCCAAATGAGGTAGTACAGATTAGTGGCTTAACACCCAGGGTAGTCTTGTAGTTTAAACATTTAAGCATTTTACATTTTATTATCAAAGTTTGAGGTCATCTTGTGTCAAAATTGAATTTTGACTGTCTAGTAGCACTGGACCCATTTTCCAACAAGAACATGGTAAGATGGAGTCGAATAACCCTGTTCCTTCTGCCAGAGCACTTTCTCCAGACTCCAAGACTACCATTATTACATTATCAGTGGTTTGATTTATTCCTTTCAAGGTATCACATTAGCCAGGTGTGGTGGCATACACCTGTAATTCCAGTACATGAAAGGCTGAGATGGTAGGATTGTAGGTTCTAGACCAGCCTCAGCAATTTAGCTAGAACCTCAGCAACCTAGCAAGACCCTGTTTCCAGATAAAAATAAAAAAGTACTGGGGGTGTATCTCAGAGGTAGACTGCACTTGGGTTCAATTCCTAGTGCCAGAAAAGAAAATAACAACAACAACAACAACAACAACAACAACAACAAAAAGATATGAAATTGAGGCACAGGTTTTGTATGCTACCATGCCAGAGGGCACCATTCATACTGTGGCCTCCGTGAATGGTGTCTCCTTGCAGTTGTGCCCTGGGGAGGTCTGTGACCCAACAGACATCTGCAGTTATTTTCTTGATGCCCATATTAATTCAAAGAGCTGAAGGACATTCCTAAAAGAATGCTTCTCATACTAGTTTTGAGGTGATATATTGCATCTTCCTTAAGAAAAGGCTCTGGGATATTACTTTCCTTCAGAACTTGTAATTGGTTCAGTTGTATCCCCCAAAAAAAAGATATGTTCAAGCTCTAACCCTGTGAATGTGTCTCATTTGGAAACAGGGTCTTTGTAGCCATGTATACACACACACACACACACACACACACACACACACACACAACACACCACACCACACACCCCAATAAATCAAATGATTTTCCAGAATCCAAAGTCAGTTTTCTTAATCAAGTCATATATACCAATATATACAGTGGTATTAGGAATTGAACTCAGGGACATTTTACATCCAAGCCACACTTCCAACCCTTTTTATTTTATTTTATTTTATTTTATTTTTTGAAACAGGGTATTACCAAGTTGCAGAGGGTCTTGCCAAATTTCTGAGGCTGGCCTCAAACCTGTGATCTTCCTATCTCAGCCTCCCAAGTACTGGAATTACAGGTGTGTGTCACTGTACCTGGCTTTTTTTTGTAGCTATAATTAAGGCATGAGTTAAAATGAGATAACACTGGATTAAGATGGTACCTGCAGCCATCCAGTCATTGATGTTCTTTTAAGAGGCAACAGAGACACAGAAAAATAGAGGCATAGAGACCCTTGTAATGGAGAAGGCCAAGTGGCTGATGGAGGCAGAGATTGGAGAATGTAGCCAGAGATTTCTGGAAACCACCAGAAACTGGGAGGCAAAGGTTTCTTTGAGGTCTTTGAGGGAGCATGACCTGATAACACCTGATTTTAGATTTCTATTTACCAGAACTGTGAGAGAATAAATTTCAGCTTTTCAAGACCCACAGTTTGTGATAATTTGTTATGGCAGCCCTACGATAGCCCTAATATAGAACCCATACATCTAAAATTCTCTCCATTACTTTTTCCCTACTTAGGAAGCTTTTTGGCATTCAGTGTTTATACTTTACCTTTATCTTCCTATTTGAAAGAGCGTTCATTTTCAGGATTGAAGAAGGACCTTGCATTTGAATTATGCTTACTGCCTTTTATCAATGCTCAAGTCATTTAAACTCCCTAGGCAATCCACATCCACTTATTTTTCTCCATTGAAATCTGTGCATGTCTTTAGGTGCTACATCACACACTTGCAGATCTCTAGAAATGTGAAGTACTCTGCTGTGTTTTTTAACTTTTGGACCATAAAATACATAATTATACCATCCAGTGATTAAGAGTAGAGCTTCATCCTTTTAATATATTTAGGAAGGGCTAGGAATGACCATATTTAAACATTATTTTTAGTGAAAAAACCCACAAGCATCAAAATTAATTATTTGGTAAAACCAAACAATACAAAAGTAACACTTAAAATATTGTCTGACAGCATTTCACCAGATGCAGAATTTATAGTAGAAGAGGATATTCTACTTAGAGAAAAGAAATGAAAATAGTTTTTCATAAAATCTTTAGTAAAAATCTTTTTTTATTTTATTTATTACATTTATTGGTTCATTGTAGTTATACATTTTGGTAAGTGTCAGGGTATCAGAAGCATGCATGCACATATTGCTCATTTAGCCCTCCCTCAAATCCCACCCCATTCCCTTCCCCTTCCATCCTTTCCATGCTCAACATAGTGATTGACTCTGATAAGTTTGTTTATACACATCATGTGTATTAGTGTATTTCTCTCTTCCCCCCTCCGGTCTCCATCAGTTAGGTCGCCTTCTTTGCTCAACTAAAGTTTTCTTCTTTGTCAGGAGTTCCTTCTAAGTCCCATTCTCCCTAGCTTCCACATATTAGGGAGAGCATCTAACTTTTCACTCTTTGTGATTGACTAATCTCACTTAGCATAATGTTCTCCAGTGCCCTCCATTTCCCTGCAAATTATGCAATTTTGTTCTTCTTTATGGCTGCATAAAATTCCATTGTGTACATATCCCATAGTTTTGTGATCCATTCATCTGTCGATGGGCACCTTGGCTGGTTCCAAAGTTTGGCAATTGTGAATTGTGCAGCTATAAACATAGATACACATGCATTAGTCTGGTAGTTTGGTTTCAGTTCTTTTGGGTAGATGCCTAGAAGTGGTATTGCTGGGTTATATGGTAGGTTCATACCCATTCTTCTGAGGATTCTCCACACTGTTTTCCAAAATGGTTGCACTAATTTGCAATCCCACCAACAGTGTATTAGAGTTCCTGCTTCTCCACATCCTTGCTAGCACTTATTGTTGTTTGTGTTTTTAATGATTGCCATTCTAATTGGCGTTAGGTGAAATCTCAGGGTAGTTTTGATTTGTATCTCTCTGATTGCTAATGATGTTGAACATTTTTTCATACATTTATTGGTCATTTGTATTTCTTCTTCTGTGAAGTGTCTATTTAGTTCACTTGCCCATTTTTTGATTGGATTATTTGTTTTTTTAGTGGTGATTTTTTTAAGTTCTCTGTATATTCTAGATATTAGTCCTCTATCAGAGGAGTAGCTGGCAAAAATCTTCTCCCATTCTGTTGGCTCTCTATTGAGGTTCTTGATTGTTTCCTTTGCTGCACAAAAGCTCTTTAGTTTAATGCAATCCCACTTATTGATCCTCATTTTAGTTTCCTGTGCCTTTGGGGTCTTTTTGAGAAAGTCTTTACCTGTGCTTATGTGTTGAAGTGTTGGGCCTATGCCCTCTTCGAGTAGCTGCAAGGGCTCTCATCTGATTTCTAGGTCTTTGATCCATCTTGAATTGACTCTTGTATAAGGTGAGAAAGTGGGGTTTATTTCTATTTTTCTGTATTTGGTTAGCCAGTTTTGCCAGCACCATTTGTTGAAGAGGCTATCCTTTTTCCAGTAGGTGTTTTTAGCCCCTTTGTCAAAAATCAATTGGCTGTAGGGGTGTGGGTTTGTTTTGGAGTCTTCTATTCTGCCCCATTGGTCTATGTGTCTGCTTTTGTGCCAATACCATGCTGTTTTTATTACTATGGCTTTGTAG
>PVJS01035153.1:0-21177 GCA_004027185.1 Glis glis | reverse complement strand
CGGGCGTGGTGGCGCATGCTTGCAATCCCAGTACTTTGGGAGGCGGAGACCGGAGGATCTGGGTTCGCGGCCAGCCTCAGCTCTCTCTCTCTCTCTCTCTCCCTCTCTCCCTGTCTCTCTCTCTCTCTACTTAGTGAGGCCCTCTGCAACTTCGTGAGACCCGGTTTCCAAATAAAGTATAAAAAAAATAGGGCCGGAGGTGTAGCGCGGAGGTAGAACGCCCCTGGGTTCAACCCCCGGTACCGCAAAAAAAAAAAAAAAAGAAACATAGGAAGATAAATAAGGTCTCTATATCCCTTATGGGAATGTAGGAGCCTAACTTTAATAAAAGCCATTAGCAAATACAGAAAGCCTAATCACAGAAACCAACCTCCCATCCAAGTCCTCTAGTACTTTTGCAGAAGCTCATCCCTGGGCTTAAGAACCTCACTTGCCTTTTGTTTCAATGTGTTTGGCTACCGTCTCCCTTCCCTATTGTAGTAATCATCATTAGTCTTTCTTGGCTGTTTAATTCTGTCTGGTGCAATTTTTCATTGACACATATTAGTTCATCCCCCCCAACTCCAGTTTGAAATACTATTTTTATCCCATATATGTATTTCATCTACACAATTATAAAATGTTCATTTAAACCCTATGGAAAATGAATGTTATAAAACTACTCAAATGCCAATCAACAATAGAAAAATGCATTGCACTATAATTACAAAATGGATATTATATACAAGTAAACTATAACTACATGCACAAGTATGGTTGAATCTCATAATGTTGATAAAAAATGATAGTTTCAAGAGAGTGCATACTCTATAGTCCATTCGTATAAATTCCAAAGAAGGCAAAATTAATCTATGGCAACAAAAGTAAAAATAAGGATTTCCTTGGGGGTAGTAGAGAGTCTGTGGGATTCTGGAGTGTGGGTAATCATCTGAGCCTTCATCAGGGATTCAAAGTTGTAGCCTTTGTATACACGCTTTCCTGAATGAAATTCAACTTCATCGTGCACTGGTTAACAACTTGCTTGAGTCTTGTGTCTGGGTCAACATTCTCACTGCTGTAATCTAAAACAACTGACCACACAACTTATAGAAAGGTGGACTTATTTGCTCACAATTTTGGAGATTTGGGGGTTTGGTCCATGTCAGGCCAGGTCTGTGGAGCTTAGGGCATGGTGGCATGAAGCAGAGAGTTAGAGAGAACAAGGGCTCTGCTCTCACATTACAGAAGCCAGAAGCAAGAGAGCCAATAAGCAAGGGGATTCAAAGACAAAAGCACAGTTCCTAAGGCCACACCCCCAGCGACCCACTTTCTTCCGCCATAACCTACCTGCTTAGGTTGCCACCCAGTAAATCCATTACAATGGATTTATGCTGATGAGATTACAACCCTCATGACTTAATTATATCAACTCTGAACATTAATACATGAGCTTTTCAGGAGACATTCTATATCTGTAATAGTCTGGATTTAGAATGTCCCCCTATCCCTCAAGGAAACAGATAGCAGTGTTGGAAGTGGTGCTTGGTTGCTAAGGAGGGGTCCCTGGGGGTGTGGCCTTGGAAATTATATGAGATCTCTCCTCCCCCTGCTCTCTTTCTGTTTCTGGCCTCCATGATATGAGAGCAGAGTCTAGTGCTTTCCCTCTCTCTGCTTCCCTCCACTATGCCCCTGATGTGGGAAACTGTTCTAAGTCCAAAAAACATTGGCTTAAGGATTTACAGCTTCCTGCTTGCTTTGACACAAGACTCCCTTTCTTGAGGGAACTGAAGACAGTGACCTTGATGCCCCTTTGCTATCTAAGCTGTTTCCTTCTGTTACTTTTCACTTGCTCTGCTAAAGGGCAGAAGACCACCCTAAGGAGGACGTTGAAGACAGTAACTGCTGCTGCACTTGCAAAATTGCCAGATAACAAATCATCTTCTAAGACAATCCTAACACAATGCTCTACTCCATGGCAAGAGACAGTCAATGATTGAATCACCCAGTTGTAACTCTGTAAACATGTAATAAAAGGAAGAGCTGAGTTTCACTTGGGGAGGTTGGATCTCTTGCCTTCTCCCCTCTCACTTCTTCAACACTAGAAATAAAGTCCCAAGGGTATTTTTTCATTGCGTCATCCCATACACTATATGTGTGTATGCTATATATCTGTATATAATAATACTTTTTATTGAAAGTATATGAAATTACATAATATATGTTGTACCCATGCCTTTTGAGTGCATCCATCTGCAGATGATGGAAATAATGTGTGATAGTTAATATAATTTGTCAACTTGACTGGATCATGACACACCCAAATAATGTTTTTGAAAGGCAGCTTCAGAAATAAGTGAACCATTTGTTAATTCTCTCTCCCTCCTCTTATTCCCACTCAATCTCTTCTGTCACCATCACCAACTTTGTCAGATCATTCTGAACACTGTTTCTGTCTTTAGACTATTTGTTCACTGGTAAGATTTGTAAATACTTAATATTTATTTCATATAACACTTAAGATATATTTGACATATATGTGTTGTGTGTATATGTATATTAATATATACTTTAAGATTCTGACCATAGTTGGAAGCAAATAATTTCCATCTTGAAGATAACCTTTGAGCTGAGAATGGTGTCACATGCTTGTAATCCCAGCACTGAGAGGCTGAGACAGGAGGATCACAGGTTTGAGAACAGCTTCAGCAAGTAGTGAGACTCTCATCAACCTAGTGAGGCCTTGTTTCAAAATAAAAATAAAATAGATCTGGGGTGTAGCTTGGAGGTAGAATGTCCCTGGGTTCAGTCCCCAGAACCAAAAAAAAAAAAAACAATAACCTTCACATTTCTTTTTTTTTTTTTTTTTGCGGTACCGGGGATTGAACGCAGGGGCATTCTACCTCCAAGCTACGCCCCTGGCCCTATTTTTTATACTATATTTTGAAATTGGGTCTCACGAAGTTGCGGAGGGCCTCACTAAGGAGAGAGAGAGAGAGAGAGACAGGGAGAGAGAGAGCGAGAGAGCTGAGGCTGGCCGCGAACCCAGATCCTCCGGTCTCCGCCTTCCAAAGTACTGGGATTACAAGCGTGCGTCACCACGCCTGGCTCCTTCACATTTCTTAATTAAAATAATTAATTTCTGGTGCAAATTTATAAATGAAACTAAAACATCTACCATTGCATGGATTATATAACCAAAAAGTTGTCACCAATCTCCTGTGGTTCATTTTTAGATATGGGGCACTAATTTATTAACTAAAGATAATTGATCTTAGCCGGGCGTGGTGGCGCACGCTTGTAATCCCAGTACTTTGGGAGGCAGAGACCAGAGGATCCGGGTTCGCGGCCAGCCTCAGCTCTTTCTCTCTCTCTCTCTCCCCCATCTCTCTCTCTCTACTTAGTGAGGCCCTCTGCAACTTCATGAGACCCGGTTTCAAAATAAAGAATAAAAAATAGGGCCAGGGTAGCGCGGAGGTAGAACGCCCCTGGGTTCAATCCCCGGTACCGCAAAAAAAAAAAAAGATAATTGATCTTATTTCATGTTTTTACTTACTTTCCTTCAGTTTAAACAAACAACATATTATGCTGATTTGAAAAAGTTATTCCATTCAGCAATGGAGATTCTACCCATGTTGTTGGAAATCCTGGGTCAGCAATGATCAATTCACATGGATTTCTGTTTCATGAGAAACCAGTTGGCTTTAGGGATATTTTTCAATACGTGTAATTGTGTTATGTACACCTGCAAAGTCAATAATACATTTTTCTCCTTCAGATTAATTCCCATTTATCATGCAGCATTGTTTCTCTCAAAAGACAACATGCTGATGATATGTCATTCTGAAGCTAAAAAATTATCCTCTGTGGCATCTGACTGTCATCGGTGATGTCTAAGAGCTATGCCCTGGAGATGGCCCTTCAAACTTGGATTGTGTTCTTATTATTAATAAGTATTAGCAAATACACTTTCTTGGGACTGGGGCTCCTCCCTTCCTGTCTGAAGAAATGGAGAAAGCCTTCTGTTTGTAGGTTCTGAAATTTCTTTATTCTCCTTATGAAGTGTCCACACAGGGATACCATGTAGGGATAATTTCTCTTTCACCTCTAGTAGGTTTTTGCTGAGTTTGGGACAGCAAGAGGAGGAAAGATGGCAAAAATTTCCCAGCAACTTTGGAATTAGAATATATTATTTTGCTACTTAATCCTGGCACTTGTCATCATCTATTAATCCTCAGAAACACAAGCATTCTTCTTAAATGGAAAACACAGTTGTTTACCACTGCCAGAGCAAGTCTGGCAATTATAAATCTAATTACTAAGAGAAAAAAAACCATGAAAATAATGAATAAAAATTATGAGTGAAGTTTTTCAACAGCTTATTGTCAGTAAGCAATTGGACTGTCATAAACATTAAAAACATGTTTATGGCATTATTTTCTTAGAAACCAGAGAAACTTTTCACTGAATAATGTCTACCTAATTTGATTGAAAATTCTGTGATGTAGGATAGCCATAAAGGCATACATTTAATTAGACAATAAAGATATTTCTTTAACTCAAGGATATGATAAAACCTAAGTTTGCTGGCCCATAAGTTATTAAAGAACAGTCTTCAGAATAGAATATTGTGTATTAGAAGAGAACTAATTCCCAATCTTTTATTTTTGGTGGGGGGGCATTTGTTTGTTTTGATGAGGAAGGGGTATTATCTTCTTCAACCCGTGGAATTTGTCTTCTTTGAAGATCATAGAGTTTTGAGCTCACTAATATTCAAGGAATATATGACAATAATGCCAGGGGAAATTGGACATTAAAGGTTAAATCTGGCTCAGGGAGACTTCTGTGCACTTAGAAACCTTTTTAAATAAATTTCATTTCATATTAATACATATACATGTGGTATAAATTCAAATGAGCAATTTTGCATTACTTTGAAAAATAAAAGACAATAATATTGTAAGGAATGTGCTGATGCTGGATTCTTCTTTCTCTCCCTCCAGGATCCCCCTACAGACTCACCCCATGGTAAAGGAGCTGCACCAGGGGTTACTGGGTGAATCCACACTATTGCACGACCCCACTTGTTCTCTCCTGGATTTCAGAATAAAGACAGATTATCTGGGTATTCATTTTGGTTGAAATCAGCCCCTGGGTTAAGGGTGCCCAGTCCTCCTCTCTGAGCCATTTCTAATCCTTTCCATCCATTGTCTCCACCCTCTTCAACACCCTCCCTCTAAAAAGAGCAGAGATAATGGGTACCAAATTACAGGTTGAGAGGAGGATTAAGTTCTAGTATTCTACAGCACAGTCAGGTGACAATAATTTACAATAGCCTATCATGTATTTTATGAAGAACTAGAAGAGAGGAGATGAAGACTCCAAACATAAACAAATGAGGAGACTGAAATGCTAGTTGCCCTAATTCAACAAGTACACATTGTACAAATATTTTGAATTATCACAGTGTACCCCCAAATATGTATAATTATCATGTGTCAATTTAAAATTTACTTTTAAATAGACAAGTTCTCTTCTCTCCGCAAGGATCATTTTTAAGATCATTTATTCATTCACTTCCACTTTTATTCATGTTATTTAACAAATGATAATTAATAACCTAGTAAATTCCACATGCCTTTCCACTGCTAAGTACATACCCAGGAAATGTGGCTACATCTGACCATTATAAGTGCATGTAAATAATGTTCCCAGCAGCTTTATTCATAATAGCACAAATTGAAGGAAGCCAGAAATACCTTTCAACAAAAGAATGTGTGCAATGATGGAGATGCAGAACTAAGTAAGCTAGCCATCATCTCTTCTTGCTAGGGGCATCCTGTCTAAGTGAAGAGGAAAACAGTCTGCATATGTCTACTCACACACATTCTCCACAAGCCTTGTCCTCCAACAATTTTACTTCCCTTTGTTTTGTCACAATTTTTTTTTTTTTTGGTACTGGGGGTTGAACCCAGGAGCATTCTACCTCCAAGATACACCACTAGCCCTTTTTATTTTTCATTTTTATTGAAACCGTGTCTCACTAAGTTGCTGAGAGCCTAGCTAACTGGCTGAAGCTGGCTTCCATCCTGCAGTCCTCCTGTTTTAGCTTCTTACAGGTGTGTGCCACCACACCCATTTCATTACACTTTTTTTTTTAGTTGAGGAATTACATATGTGAGTAAGGTGTGCAAATCTTAAAGGGGCAGCTCAATAATTTTTAAAGTCTCTACAGAACATTCCAGTATGCTTAGGGGTCTCTTATTCCCTTTCACATTCTAAAATGTACCCACAATTAACCACTATTTTGACTTTCATCAGCAAATATTATTTGCTTATTCTTTTTCCCTTATGTGAAATCACCTAGTGTTTTTCCTTTAAAGGCTCTGGCTTCTTTATCTAATATTGCAACTATGTGATTTACCTAAGTTATAGCCTTAGTAATAGTTCATTTTAATTGCTGTATAGAATATCATTGCATATGTATATATACATATATATCACAATCCATTTTTCATTTATTGTGAGTAAACACTTAGACTGATGCACATTCTCATGCATCTTAGTAAAGAAGAAAGTGTCATGCAAATTTTCTCTCTCCAACTGACTCCTTCAGAAAAAGGAAAATACCCTGAATTTCAAGTACAAGACAGTTCAAAAAGCGTGTATCCAGAAAAAATATCTGTTAAAAAATTTATTCAAGCCGGGCGTGGTGGCACACGCTTGTAATCCCAGTACTTTGGGAGGCGGAGACCGGAGGATCCGGGTTCGAGGCCAGCCTCAGCTTGCGCACGTGCGTGCACGCTCTCTCTCTCTCTCTCTCTTCCTCTCCCTCCCTCTCTCTCTCTCTCTCTCTCTCTCTGCCTCTCTCTCTCTCTCTCTCTCTCTCTCTCTCTCTACTTAGTGAGGCCCTCCGCAACTTCGTGAGACCCAGTCTCAAAATAAAGTACAAAAAATAGGGCTGGGGGCGTAGTGCAGAGGTAGAACGTCCCTGCGTTCAATCTCCGGTACCGCAAAAAAAAAAAATTATTCAAAACATATCACCACATATCTTTCCTCAGTCTACATCTTCCTTATAAACACCACACATGGACACTTCCTCCTCTTTTTAACATAGGTTAAGTTAGATTTTTTCTGTTCCTATTGAGCAGTTGAGAAGGAGCTTGGCTTCTCACCACTCCTGATCTCATTTGTATTGATAGATATCTTTGTGATTTCTCATACAGATTACATTTGTCTATGTGGGTTATCATCATAACTTCTAATATGTGTAGAGTACATTTTAGATGACATCGAATTTTCATACACACTATTTCACTTGATTCCTACAAACTACACATATGCTTTCTTTCTAAAAGGCAGAAGGCACAGATATCACTATCCTAATTTTACAAAGGTAGAAACTAACTCAATTAGTATTTACTGTTACTATTCTATGTCATCAGTGTGTTGGATATTGCAAATACAAAATTGAGTGAAGCACTTTCTCTCCTCAAAAATTAGTCTTTCATGGAAGATAGGTCTATAAATATAAAATTAAGAATCAACATATTATAGGAACAATAATGACACCACACAATGTTACATGCATGAAAATAGTAAGTCCTATAAATTATCATTATTATTTTTTTTTAATAATTGACTTTACATGGGAAAATCGCAAAGGATGTAAATTGGAGGTAAAAATGGAAGGAAGAGGAACAATTCAACAGAAAAACCTTGGAGGCAAGGAAAAGAGGCATTTTTAACAGAAGTGAGATTATATGCAAAGGCCTGGAAACATTCTGTAGATTGCAGCATAACATCAGCCCAGGGATATGCGACTATTTAAAGACAAAGCTTAGGTGCAAATTCAGTGTTCTTTCCCCAGGATCCTTCTATTCATTGGTACATGTTCGAGCTCTGACCAATTAACTGCTTTGAGCTTCCTGAATGAAATGTTGTCTGATGAATTGCCCATAAAATGGGAGCTCAGAGCAAACCATTGTTGGAATTTTTTATTTTAAGCCAATAAGTTTTAGGAAGAAATTGCTATGTACTGACAAATTACAACAGTTATGAATATAGTGATAATATAACAAGAATAATCAAATGTGATTGAAATGAAAGTGCATCCATTCAAGCTGGGTTTTAGCTCTTGTAATGTTCATTCAAGTTTAACGCCCCTTATGATTTCTCTGGAAGCTGTGATAGACTGACATCTGCAATTTGGCTTTTCTTGGCAAATTATGTTCCCAACCACATCCTCGAATGTTAAAAGGAAGGGAACCAATCCACATACTGCCATTGTCATATACAAGTGAGGGTAATAAAGGTTGGAAAACTTATAATTATGCTCAATGGATTATCAGCATCAGACTCAGAACTATTGTAAATTTGTGTGCAATAATTTTCAAGAAGCAATTTGTTCAACAACTTGGTTCATGATTACCAAGTTTCTGAGGCTGGTCAGAGATTGTAGACTCTCATCCAGTGTTAATGGTTGTTCTGTACATTTTAATAGTTTTGGTTGGTGATAGTTTCTGCCACTGACTTTCTTAAGGCAAAATGTGTCTGGAAGTGAGGTTACTAGACTTATTTTGAAGCTGCATTGGCTTTACTTAGATTGAAAGGCTGGAGGGAGTCTGGTGGCACAGCCAGAACTCTCCCAAGCCATGACTCATTGCTAATATTGGTTGGAATCCTGGTTTTCTGCTCTTCCATTGGGGGTAGAGGGGTGACACACAGTGGCTGACTGTGTGTCATAAGGAAGTCTGCTGTGAATACATCCTATAAATAACCCAATGAAGGAAGACATTCTGGTTGTGGCAAAACTCAGGTCAGAGCATAAAGACTTCCCATTTTCCTCCCTGGCTTCTCACTCATTATTTTTATGTATACAGAAAAGAGCAAATCCTGCCTCTCTTTTCCACTTGTGATCCAATGGAGTCAAATGAGAAAACTGTTATAGTAACTGGTTTTCTAAGCCATGATTTGATTTTCCTGACAAACGATCTGAAACTAGATTGACAAACTGGTTAGTTATTGAATCCATTCTCTTTGGATACATGTCCCAGGATGCTTTTGCAATTTATAACATTAGCCTCTGTTCCAAACATATGTTTTTTGATATAACTAGTTCATCATTGCCTGGGGAAAGGACAGACTTCTCCAGAGCTCCACCCGTCAGTTCTTGATGGAAATAATAGTGAATCTACGGTAATTCACGTATTCCATTGCAACCGCATTCTTTATGGAAAACAACAGCCCAAGGAACAAATATGACCAAGCACCTATGGGTGTGTGCGTGTGTGTGTGTGTGTGTGTGTGTGTGTGTGTATGTGCATGCGTGTGCATGCACTGCTTGTTAATTAGGCATACATGTATAGTTCAAGTATAGGACAGTATATCATGGATAGTAGATGAAAAAGTCTTTGTAAGGTATTCAAATGAGCTATTACTCAATGGTAACTTCCACTAATTCAGTGCTTTCTTCTGGTTTCACTTCCTCTGGTCCACTTCTTGATCTTTAAATAAAGTTTTATTGGAATAGAGTCACTCCTGTTTATTTATGGCTCAATAACAGAGTGAATAGTTATGGAAAGGCCATCTGCTGTCCTTAAAAGCAAAATAGTTATTGCCTGTGGCACAGGCCTGTAATCCCTGTACTTAGGAAGCTGAGACAGGAAGATCACAGGTTCAAGGCCAGCCTCAGCAACTGAGCGAGACCCTGAGTAACCTTGTTTCAAAAATAAATAAATAAATAAATAAATAAATAAATAAATAGGGCTGGGGTGTAGCTCAGAGGTAGAATGCCTCTGGGATCAATCCCCAGTACCAAAAAAAAAAGCAAAAATATTTACTATCTAGTCCTTTACAAAAACAGTTTTCCAACGCCTCCTCAATTCTAATAGCCTTTGGGCACAATGATCTTACTCTCTTGTATTATTTATAGAAATAAAATAATAATGGCATTTAAATATTAGAAATTCTATTTTTCTTGCACTTCAAAAGAATCAAATAAATATTTGAGGATTAATCTACTCAAGTAACCCTAAGTCCACTGTCAACAAGAGAAAACAAATACTTGTATTACTGCTATTATTGTTATTATTATTAACACAAAGGATTGGTGCAGGAACTGTGTAAAATATTTGCAATTTTTTCTGCATTACCTGCAAGATAGGCTTGCAGATAATGTCCATTTTATGAGGAAATTGAAGTTAATTGATGTTGTATAACTTCTTTAACTATGTAAGAGTCAAGACCAGAGATGGCCTTTTTGACCCAAAAGATTATGATTTAAGCTACAGAGCCAAGCAGCCACATGAAGTGTGTTCTATAGAGAGCTATTCAGTAACTATAATTTCATTTGATTGCAGTTAATCCAATGTTTATTTGAACTCCTCTTACTCAAGACCCTGTGCTGAACACTGAAGGATGCAGTAATACAAGTAAGACACAGCTGTGTCTTTTGGGAGCTCAGCCTTGGGTTAGTATGCACTCTCCTTCAAAAAGTAAATGTTCCATAAGTGAAAAAATTTCATTCTTTCCTCTAGCTGAATCTCTTTTAACTAGTTTTCTTTTCCTCTAACCTATAGCAAAATAAACTGGCTTCTATGGAAGTATAACTGACAGATAGCCATAATACTTTCGGAACATACTCAGGAAATATACATTTGGCTATTAAGATATTTGAAAGGCTATGCTTAAGAATCACAATATTAGGAGTACAGATGTGGTTCTGGGCTAGACTCACGGAAGACAACATGAGAGTCCCGAGAGTCTGTGTCAATGAGAAAAGTAGAGGTAAGAGGAGACCTGGAAGGTAAGCCCAAGCCCCTCAGTAGCAAACTTGCCTAGTGGATGATTAATCCAAATGGAGCTGGATGGATGATTTGGGGAAAGTGAGTGAGTACAATGGTAGTTCCAAATATGTCTACTTTTTCTTGCTATATTTGGAAAGTCCAAATGACCCAAGGGCTGTGTCAGAATCTGAATCCATGAAGCACATGCTGATATAGCTCAGGCAATTAAAAAGACAAGAAGGGTGACACAGTGGCAACTCCAGGGGTGCCCCTGGTGAAGCAGTTTGGGAAGCGATCACCAAAGAATTAGTGTTATTGGCAAGGTTAGCATTCTTTGGTAGGAAGAATCCCTCTTCATCTTTCATCTGTCGGATACTATTGTGGGGCACAGTTCACCCCTACCAGCCCCCACACCTCACCTTAGCAACAATGAGGCCATCTCTGGCCCTGGAACTCTCCCAAGCTCTCTACTTAAATAATTTCAAGTCAGAAAGGGGGAAAATGCTTTCTTCTTCCTTTAGGCTGCCAGGCTTCATTTGTCCTGATGTCTTTGCCTCCAGTATCTTGGGTCTCATCTCAAGATGTCAATCTGAAAATAGGCCTTTGAATCCACCAAGTCCTTCTTTAAAATTAATGAAAAGGGGGAAAAAAAACCTCTTAGTTAGAAATGGGTACTGTACTGAAGCCATCAGGAGAAATGAAGACTGACAGTTTAATTTTGCTAAATACTATAAGAGAAAGAATGTCAGCTATGATGACTGGTAGTCCTGCCCTAGGTGACAGTAATAGGCTATGCTGCAGAACAGTAATCGTTTTTTCTTAATAATTTCAAAATTTTACATGGGAAATCTTGGGAGGAGCCCTTCTGAGGACTTGAGGCCCTTCTGAGGACTTTACCTCTTTTCCCCTGGTCTCCCCACATAGGCTAAACCCAGCTTATTTATTTATGAAGCATAGAATGCAATGCCAGAATGCCTCTTTGTGCTCTTCTGGCTCAGACAGTATGCCCTCTGTGCATCCTCAGCTCATAGTCTTTGGGAATGATATCTCAGCAGTGACAAGTGCATTTACCAGGCTCGGGTCTTCTCCACACAGATGCTTCTCAATTTAGAACCCGTCAAACACATCAGGTGCAAGAGGGTTGATGTTATTGGAATAGGCAAATAATACATACCATGTTCTTATTTTTGCTTGGACACAGGGACTGCAACCTTGGAACTAATTGCAGAGGGCAAGAGTGCTGAACTGAGAAAGTAGGACCATAGCAGCAGATAGAAAACTACCCTCCACATAGTGGGGAGGCATTGATAAAATCGGGAATTATAGATAATCCAATCTGCATGCAAGAAAGTTAGTGGAGAGTAGTAGAATGACCTCTAAAGTGGAAAAAAGAGTAGTTTGAAGAGGAGAGCTGTCCAAAAATTACTCAATTCTGGAGAGCACCCAGGAAGTGGACTCTGCAGACATTTTTTTTTTTTTTTTTTTGTGGTACTGGGGATTGAACGCAGGGGCGTTCTACCTCCGCGCTACGCCTCCGGCCCTATTTTTTATGCTTTATTTTGAGACCGGGTTTCACGAAGTTGCGGAGGGCCTCACTAAGGAGAGAGAGAGAGAGACAGGGAAAGAGAGAGTGAGAGGCGAGGCTGGCCACGAACCCGGATCCTCCGGTCTCCACCTCCCAAAGTACTGGGATTACAAACGTGCGCCACCACGCCCGGCCCATCTGCAGACATTTTTGAAAGAAGGTTTTAAAAAAATCAACCCCTGTGGAAGAATAGAAGAAAGCAGAATGGTCAGGGATAAATTGGGACCAGATCCAAAGATAAGGACTTGGCTAATCTTAGAGGGAACCCGAAAATTAGAAAGACCTTACAGAGTCATTCCAAACTGTGATAAGGACACTTTGGACTTTCATACCCCCAACTTGTACCACCAGGAGAGAGGGTGTGATGTTAGGCAAGGTGTTTCGATTTGGCCAATGCAAGATCTGGAGGGCACTCTGCAACAAACTTAGTCTTCCTAACCATCAGCACCTGGAGGAATGAGAGCTTTGGCCCCAAAGTGTGATCATCACTGTGCACAAAGCAGCATCCAACAGTTTTCCCCATGAGTCATCCAGATTCATGTGCTTCCTGTACATTCTAAAAGGATTCTGGTGGCCTTTTTCGTCAAAAATAAACTAGTAATGGAAATGCAGTCCATTTTCATTGTACCCACACAACGTGCCAACTATCACATAACTAAGCTTGGGTTTCAAGCTCCTTTATCACTTAATCAGGGTGGGAGACCTCAATAAGCCACAAGTGGGACTGGTAAACAATACAGAAATAGAGGATGGTGTAAGAGTCTTGGTCACCTGCTCATACAGCTTATTGTACCTTCTAGACCTACGTATGCCCAATCCTGGGTATGCCATCTGCATCTTAGAATGCATTGCTACTGGGCCTTCCTGCCCTTGTGACTTGGATAGTCCAACTGAACCCAGCTCATAATGAACACTTCTGCCTGCCTGAACTTTAATGCTCCATTATAAGGTCCCCTATCTCTGTGAGGGCACAGTAGCCTTGTCCAGAATCCTAGGTCACCTGATTGTGAATCTCCTTTTTTAGCTTACTAGACATTCTCCCTGCATCGTTTCCTCCCACAATCACCTCTAATACACAGGGCTATTTGCACCAAAGCCTCATTCTGCTACAGACCCCCTTCTTGCTTCTTATCATATGCCCAATATGTGTGTTAGTGCAGTATTCCCAAGGGCAGAATATGCCAACAAAGTCTAAGCGGGCATTGTGCTTCCTCCTTCATGACAGACACTGGGAGATGCAAGACTGTCCTTTGCTTTGGCATGCCTCACTGGATCCCTAAATAATTCACTGATAGAGCAAGTTCCTGAATATTCATGGATTTTATCTCCCAGTCGCTGAAGTGCATGTCTTTTACTAAGTCCTTTCGTGAACTTGTCACTTCTTCCTTATCTGGTCTGATTACCATGATGTCATCAACAAGTTTGTCACTACTATGCTCTGTGAGTGTCCAGATGTGCTGGGTCTCTTTAGATTGTATAATTACACAGGGCAGGAGAGGACAGTGACCTCCCAGCCTCTCAGTGAGGTAGGTTTCCTACTCACCATCTCATTTCTTATCACTTTGATTAACAGATGGTCTTTTAAGACTTCCCATGGAAAAATACTCATCTGGTGGATTTTCAAGATTTATATGGTGTAGAACTCTATTTCTCTGAATCTTGATTTCTTCGTGTACCTTCTCCCACCAAAATCCTGGCATTTCTTCTTCTCACTCTATCAGAGGTCATTGTTTTCCCCAACACTTGAGAGAATATCCATGTATCAGTAAACTCTCCCAAACTAAATTTTGTATTCTGATACCCTTTATCCAGCACCCTGAGAATCTAGTTCCAAGCGTACTTTTTCAACTCCTGTCTATCGATGTCTGCTAAGTCTTGCAGCTCATTTAAAACATAGTTCCTTTCCTTCCTAATAATCCCAGAATTTTCCAGGTGGGCCATGTTGTGCATTAATCCCAGCTACTGATCTAGTGGTCAGGAATGGAGACGCTATCTAGAGAAGAGAGGCTTCTCATAATCTTCAAATAAGAGAATGATGTGTGGAATGCTAAGGACACAGGGTACACTTTGTAGGCACAGAGAATTCAAGGGAATCTAAGGAATCAACATTTTTTTTTAAATTGGTGCATTGTAATCATACAACAAGAAGAAGTTCAGAGTGATCGAGACATATATAAACATAGCTGGGGGGAGATGTGAGCCTCCCCCCAGCTCCCACCCTGCTCCCTCACCCTCCCTGTGCATGATATTGAGATTGGCATTGATAAATTTGTGTATGTACATCATGTCCATTGAAGTGTTTCCTTCCTCGAGTGTCCCACCCACATCCCTCCCTTAGGCCCTCTCCATCACTCCACTAGGGTTTCTCCTCCTTTGTCTAGAGTCCCTCCTATATCCCAGTTTCTCTCTAGCTTCCACAAACGAGGGAAAACAGCCAACCTTTCACTTTTAGACTGACTAATCTGACTTAGCATAATATTCTCCATTTTTTTTTAGCTCATCAATCCAATCCCATGTCTGAGAGTCCTACTCCTTCCCAAATAGAATGGCTTAGCTACCTTGCCAAATCTAAGAACCCCACCCTCTTTGAAATTCCATTAATCTTATGAGTAAGTCTTGGGAATTGTACTCATCTTTTTCTGTCCTCTGTGTGCATCTTTTTAAATGCTGACAAGCAAGTCCTCTGGTTTGCATGTGCAGATTTTAACTGAAGATTAACAAAAGGCCCCATACCTTTTATTTGCATATTCAAGGCAGATATTGCATCCTGTAGTAGTGCTAATTCCTATTCCCCCATATTTCTCAAATACCTGTTATATTGCACCTCCTGGTGCATTTCCTTTCAGAGGCATACCACCTCAGTTCACCACTGATCAAAGTTTTAAAACTGGACTGCTCTCTTGGGGAGGGACCATCCATGCTCCACACAACAGCAGTGATGGAGTTCTCCCTGTCAACAAGCCAGTGGGTGTTTTAGCTCCAAAACTCCATTTTAGGTTTTGCCCTCTCTTACCAATCCTAGATACTACAGTTATAATTGTTGTCCCTGTAAGTCATATTCTGAATGGAAATTAGATCTAGGAAATATACTCGGGAATGTTCTTGGAAGCAATTCCTATGGGAAGTGAAGGAAGTAAGCCTAGGTAGAGGGAGAAGTTTGGTGGTGAGGCAGTCATAATAAAGACTTTGGACAATCCTCCAGGGGTCTCCGGTGACCCTTCAGAGTCTTGTCAAATTGGAGCAAGGGGACTGGACTTTTGTACTTCACATCTACAAGTCATTATATTTGTGAATATCCCTGGAAAGAGTAATGTGACCTAGACAAGACAGATACTGTTAGTCAAGGATAATCTCTAGAGAACTCAGCAACAAGATGTAGTATTTCTCAGCCCCAGAGAGAATGGTTGTTTCAACCGTTAACCAGGAGGATCTAGGCGGCACCAAATAACATTAAACATAAGAACAGCAACATTAGTAAGACAATGAGATTATGTTCAGTACTGGGGCTCATGTGAGGTCTGGGAGATACTTGACTCAGAGTAAAATAATGCCTTAATTCAATTTTTGAAATCAACATGAATGCAAAAGTCATCTATGGTGAATAATATATCAATATTTTAAATAAAGACAGAGTCAGTATTATTGACTTCTCCTGCCTCAGGTTCTAATACAGCTTGGCACAGTACTGATATTTATGATTGGCTTTGTCTTATTTGTAGATAATAATTTCTAAACTATAACTGACTCTTCATTGACCCTGGAAATAATGCACTTAGTAATGAAACCACAATAAAATTTACTGAAGATCTTTTTCATACAGAGATTTATCTAGAGACTTCCAGTAAAACACAAGCTCCAATATTTACAAGGCAGTTATTATATTCCCCATTTTGCAGAGGGGGCATGGATGGTCCAAAAGATTAAGAAATTTTATGCATAAGAAATTATCCATTTTACACAAATCATGGCCTATGTTTTTAAATAAGTCGATGTCATTATTTCATAGTCTCATTGCAAACTCAGGAAATAACTCAAAAACCTCAATAAAATTTCACACCGGCTACTATAAAATATCAGTTACAAATAAGAACACAATAAAAGTTTTTTACTTGGCATGTTGTAAGTGTAAAACCATAGCTTTTGAGAACCTTTGCAGCCTTTCTGGTAAAAACATGCTTTGAGATTCAAGGTCCATATTAACTTCCATATCCCCAAGGATTCTCCAGACAGCACACGCTGACCACCATTTCCATCATCACACACTCCATAAAACATTCACCATCATTAGAGCACTTCTTACAGAATGCCCTGGATTAGAATTGCCAAAGGCCTTTTCTACTTTAGATCATGAGCTCTCAGAAGGTATAGAGTGACTCATTTATCATTATCCCACATATATATTGAGGTTCAAAGAATATGTGTTGAAATGCATCAAAATAATATATAAAGCATACCCCTCTCTGACCAATTGTCCTAGTCACTCATTCTCTCTTTTCTCTGCCTCTTCTTCTATGTACCTCTCTATATCTACATGTATGTGAACACATACATACATGCACACACACACACAAATTTTGACCTGACTTTTCTTTGCAAAAGAATAAATTAATCTAACCTTTCTACCTCCACCATCTCACTAGTGGTGGGCTATTCAAAATGAGTACTAATAAGTACCATATGCTAAGCCATTGCTCCACTGGAGTTCCACTAAGATTCCACCTAACTCTGTTGGAATGTCAGTCATCAAAAATACAAACAGTAATAAATTCTGGCAAGGACGTGGGGAGAAAGGAACCCTTATACACTGTTGGTGGGCTTGTAAATCAGTCCAACCACTATGGAGATCAGTATGGAAGTTCCTCAAAAAAACAAAGAATGGGACCATCGTATGACCCAATGATAGCACTTCTCAGTATTAAAGTCAGAATACTATGGTTATACATGCATACCCACATTTATAGCAGCACAATTCACAATAGTCAAGCTATTAACCATTTCCAGGGCTAATGAAGAGTAGTTATATTTTATAAATTATTATCTACAAATAAGACAAAACCAATCATGAACATCAATGCTGTGCCAAGCCATATTTAGAGCCTGAGGCAAAGGAGAAACCAGTAATACTGATTCTGTCTTTATTTAAAATTTTGATATATTATTCACCATAGATGACTTTTGCATTTATCTAGGTGCCCATCAATAGATGGATGGATAAGGAAAATGTAGTATATACACAATTGAGTTTTGCTCAGCCATAAAGAGTATGCCATTTGAAGGAAAATGGAAGGAACTAGAGAACATCATGCTAACCAAGATAAGCCAGATGTTTTCTCTCGTAAGTGGAAGCTAGAAATAAAATAGGAAAGAAAAGGAATTTTGTGAAAATGAGAAGAAAGATCAGTTGAATAATGAAAGGGGATTAGATGAGGAAGAAGGGGAAGAGAAAAAGGAGGTTTAAGAAAGGAAACAGATGAAAGTAATGTTATACGTACATATGAATGCATCACTATCCATCTCACTAGCAAGCACAGGAAGGGAGAAGAGCGGTATGGGGGGAGTTGCAAAGGGAAATACACCAAGAGATGTAGTGTGCATATATGAATGTATCACTTTGAATCTCACGTAGCTGTATACTTACAATGAACCAATAAAAATCTTTTTTTAAATGAGGACTGAAAAGATACTTCCAAAGAAGGAACTTTTTATAATACTTTTATTGGTGCATTATAGTCTCACATCATAATGCAGTTCATAGTGATAGTGACACACATGCACACAGCACTTAGTGGGCTTTCCCCGGGCTCCCTCCCCACTTCCCCCCTCCCCATACAAGATACTGAGATTGGCACTGGTATTCTCACCTATGTACATAATGTCGATGGAAGTGATTCCTTCATTGATTCTCCCTTTCCCCCACCCCTTTCCCTAGACCACCTCCCTGGCTCCACTGAAGTTTCTCTTCCATTATCTGAAGTCCTTCTGGTATCCTGATTACTCCTTAGCTTCTCCATATGAGAGAAAATATATGTCCTTTCACTTTCTGTGACTGGCTCATTAAGGTTTTTTTAAACTAAATTGGACTTTCAAAGTATGTAATATAAACATCTCACCACTGATAATGTTAAAAAGGTAAATTAAAAAGTTGAAAATGGAGAGAGAGAGAGAGAGAGAGAGAGAGTGTGTGTGTGTGTGTGTGTGTGTGTGTGTGTGTGTGTCTTACACTGGATTACTGAAACAGACCCTAAGACAAAGATTTTTCTGTGAATGATTTGTTAAGCATATACTTCAGGAGAAATCAGGACAAGAGTGGAGGATAATAGCAAGACAAATGTGTTAGTCAGCTTTGCATTGCTGTCATCAAAACACCTGACAAGAACAACTAAGAGTAGGAAAGGTTTAATTTGGCTCACGGTTTTAGAGGTTCAGTCCATGGTCAACGGCTCGAAGGCAGAAGCATCATAACAGGGCATGGTGGTGGAAAGCTCTTAGATCATGGAGCCAGGAAACAGAGAGACAGAAAGAGGAAGGGACCAGGAGAAGATAAACTCTCCCGGGCATGCCCTCAGTAACCTACTTCCTCCACCTAAGTCCCACCTCCCAGCAGGCCATCCAGCCAATCCATTTGGTGAATTAACCCGTTGATAAAGTCAGAGCCCTCATGATCCAATCATTGCCCAAAAGCCCCACCTCTGAACCTTGCTGCATGGGAGGGGGCATGCTTTCAACACAGGAACTTTCAGGGGACATTCTAGATCCAAAACATAACAGCAAGAAAGAGCAGAAAGCCAGGAAAAACTGTGATTATTTGCCCAAAACAGACAGCCAGCACCAGCCTGATTCCCTGGGGCACACTGGAACATAAATTTACAGCTCTGAGTTTACTCCACTTCCAGGCAAGAGAACTGGGATTTCATACACCTGACAGTGGTTGAGGACTGCTAGTCAGGTAAGATCTCTCAGGTTCTGAGTCAAGCCTAGCTGCGCACACCTGCAATCCCAAACCTCCGGAGGCTGAGACAGGAGGATTGCAGGTTTGCATACAGCCTCAGCAACTTAGTAAAGATCTCCACAATTTAGTGAGACTCTGTTTCAAAATAAAAAGTAAAATAGGACTGGGTGTGTAGTTCAGACAAAGAATGCCCCAGGTCTGAGCCTACAGGCGAACAGGCTCCGATAGCCCAAAGTCAGTCCTCTGGAAAAAGCTACACGGTAAGCCATCATGAAGCAAAATTCATAGAAGTTGTGTATGGGCTCAGAGAATCAGTAACCTGGCTCAGAGGGAGAAGGACTAAGATACCACTGGCACAGATAGAGTCCACCACTGACACTAATAACATCCGCTCACTCTTCATATCGGATTCACTGCATCCTCTAATACCTTTTCAAGACTGTTGCTGGGCGCAATTTCTAAAACAATTTCAAGAGGAACTTCAACATGATGAGCTACAGCCCATGTAGCAGCAGTTGATCTCTAGGATATAACTGATATTCACCATAGTTACCCATCTTGAACTCACCCTGTGCTGGTACTTTTATTTGTGACATCATACGGAGTTGAGTTTCTGAGGCACCTGACTCCTGGGTCATCGTCCATCTTTCAGGCAGAATCTAGTGTAATTACTATTTTAGGGGCAAAACTGGTCAAGGAAACTTTAGGCAATCCTCAGTGGATCACCTGATTAAGGCATTTCATCCTACCCCCGTAATAGATGGAGCAGCAACTCCAGCTCCTCACAAGGAGGAGCTCAATTACTTTCATCTCTGTGGTACTACCCTCCTTTGCCTTCTGGTCCATTGTCCTAAGGAAACCAAACTGATCAGAAAACAGCAACAGTGTTAAAGTTATTGATATTCATAATATGCCTCCTGGTGGAAGTATTCCCTGGCCATGATTCGAATCAGGACCTTCCTTGTCCAATATGGTAGCCCCTAAGGCACATGTGGCTTCTGAGTACTTGAAATGTGCTCAGTGTAGCTGATGGACAGAATTCTAAATTTGAGCTACTTTCAATGGAAAGTTAAATTTAAAACTCAACAAAGCAATTTTATTCATTTATTTTCTTTGTGGTTAAACACAACAAAGAATGGGGATGGTTGAGTTTCACTTTAAAAGTGAAGCATGATTTTTTTGTGGTAGTACTCATTTAAGGCTGGTGTATATTTTCTAATATTATACATAAACATTACCACTTGAGACAGTATCAACAGATTGATTTAATGAGGATTTTTTATCTGCACTGATAAGGCATTGCAATGTGCTTATTTGAATATTTTATGCAGATAGCACGAATTACAGAGATACCTGTATGAATCATAATTGGTAATCAAATTGAAATGCTTATTTTTATTAGAACATAATTAAATTAGTTCTCAAGTTTAAAAAAAATCAGTATGAACACAATTTTACAGTTAGGATGTAGACATACAACTAATACAGAATACAATGGGGATGAAGAAGATAATACTACAACCACTACAGTATTTATTTTTTTCTAAAAAGAAAGATGGGAAGAAAGTGTGTCATAAATTTCATATTGAATTGCAGTTGCAATTTATTGAGGCAAAGCAAAATGAAAATATTGTTTGTTCCCTGTATAAAAAAATGAAGAAAATAAAGTGAACACTCTTACGAGACATTCACTTTATTTTGAAACCGGGTCTCATGAAGTTGCGGAGGGCCTAAGTAGAGAGAGAGAGAGAGAGACAGGGAGAGAGAGAGAGCTGAGGCTGGCCGCGAACCTGTATCCTCTGGTCTCCGCCTCCCAAAGTACTGGGATTACAAGCGTGCACCACCACGCCTGGCTTTTTTTTTTTTTTTTTTTTTTTTTT